>CAVNYN010269299.1:0-102270 GCA_963692815.1 Nyctanthes arbor-tristis
TGATATTTGCACCGAATACTGTCCCCACCACCGTAAAACATGCTTTGAGCCATTGTACGCATACATCCGTCAGAAGTGGTCTACCAAATACTCATTGCTAATTTCCAAAGCGATTTTAATAAATTATTGGGATAATTTTTCTCCATTTTCTTTTCTTTTGTTTTCTAAAAAATGATTGATTATAAAAAATTTTTAAATATGAGATAAGAGTCCCTTTTCAAAAATTCTCGAATATTTTGTTATAAAACCTCTCACCTCACGTGACATGTGTAGATGTATGCTACGTGTATTTAAAATACAAATGACTTGTATGAAATACGCACCACGTGGTGTGGGAGGGGATTTTTGAAAATTTCCGTACGAGATAAATGTCACATTTTCATAAAAACACTTAGACATAAAAAATTCATGTATTATGTTATTTTTTAATTAGAAATGTCATGTATGGGAGATTCTACCCTATAAAAATGTCTTATTTATCATTACATTTTCATTAAAAAGTCACATTTATGTTATTTTTCAATTAAATTTTCAATTAAAGTCACATGTAGAAATTTTCCATGGATAGGTATATCACATTTATTGTTATTTTTTCTTTAAAAGTCACGTATGTAAAAGTCACAATTGTGTTACTTTTCATTTAAAAAGTCACATGTAGATATTTTTCTTAAAAGTCACAATTATTTTACTTTTCAATTGAAAAGTCACATGTGGAAAATTTTCCACATATAGATATGTCACATTCGTTGTTACATTTTGATTAAAAAGAAGCATATATGAAAGTTACGATTGTGTTATTTTTCAATTAAAAAGTGACATGTGAATTTTTCGACGTATAGATATGTCACATTCATTGTTACATCTTCATTAAAAAGTTGTATATTTAAAAGTCACGATTGTGTTACTTTTCATATGTCACATTCAATGTTACTCATTTTTAAAAATGTCACACACGCAATTGTGACTTTTCAATTAAAAAGTTATATGTAGAAATTTTTCTTAAAAGTTACGGTTGTGTTACTTTTCAATTAAAAAGTGGCATGTAGAAATTTTTCTACATATAGATATGTCATATTTATTGTTATATTTTGTAGGGGTGTACGAAAAAACTGGGACAGGTTGAATGGCCCGAAACCTGACCGAACGGGCTGGTACAGTATGGGCTTTACGGCCAAAATGACCGGTCCGGTCCGATCCCTCCCAGGTTTTACTTTGAAAACCCAAAAATTCGGTCAAAAACTGGTTGACCTTTTTCTTTTTTTTTTAATATATAAATTGAAATCTGGTTTTCACTTTTCATAATACCCAAGAGGTAAGAATCAAAACTATTTCCTTTATATAATCGCTTACACAAATGTCCATCTAATTTAGAAGCCCCAATTATTTTACCTTTTTACAAAACTTTCAATGTAGGACAATCATTTAACTTAAAACTAAATATAAAGGACCAAGATAATTATTAATTTGCCTCAAAGTCCACAAAATTTCCTTTACATAGTCACTTGCACAAAGACCCATCTTATTTATAAGCTCCAATCATATTGTTTTTTTACAAAACTTTTAATGTGGGACAGTTAAAAAGTTAAAACAATACCACTAAATTTCTTTTTCAAGTTGGAATTTTTTTGGCCAATAAACTTCTTTAATTATTTTATTATTTTTTAAGCAATAGTCAAGAACAATCGTGTTAATATATAATGTTACTAGAATTTGTAACATTGTAAGGAATTTGTTAAAGAAAATTGTTCAGATTTATAATATGTTTGTTAACTATATTTAAGTTATATGCTCTTATTATATAGAATATATATTTATATATACACGTGGAGAATTGTGCTTATGCATCTTCTCATTTATTTAAGTGGTTTTCTTATTGGTAAAAAGTATAAAATGAATTTTCTTACTTTTATTTTAAGTGGTAAGTGTTATTTATTTTTGACAATTACATCATTTTTGTAATATTTAATTCTCATAAATGATTAATAAAGTTGGAATTATCCATCTTTTACCTTTTGAAAATATCAAAATTATATCGTAAAGTTGTTAAAATTATAAAGTAGATATAATATTTATGATTTTTATATTTATTTTCCAATTTTGAATACATATTTCAAATATTTAATAATTTTAGATTTGTTAAAATAAAAAAATGAGAAATACAAGTAAGTCTAGTACTTCTACCTTACGGGGGCATGTTAATACTTTTGTTGTACATAAAGTCCTTCTATTTGTTTGTTCTAAACTTTGTTTATATGTATTTTTACGTTACTAAGTCTATAGAAAAATTTTTTCACAAGCCTAGAAAAGCCCGATAAAAACTAAATTCATTACCCGAGTCCGAACAGCAACCAAAACCGTTTGGTCTTGCCATTTTTGAGACCGAGACCGGGACCGAACCGAAGATATTTGGTCCGGTCTTGGTCCTTCAAAAACCCAGGACCGAAACCCGTTTACACAACCCTAATATTTTGATTAAGAGTCACGATTGTGTTACTTTCAATTAAAAAGTCATTACTTTTTTATCAAAAAGTCACATACATAAAAGTCACAATTTTGTTACTTTTCAATTAAAAAGTCACATGTAGAAATTTTTATTAAAAATCACAATTGTCTTACTTTTCAATTAGAAAGTCACATGTAGAAAATTTTCCACATATAGATATATCACATTCATGGTTACATTTTGATTAAAAAGTCATATATATAAAAGTCACAATTGCATTACTTTTCAATTAAAAAATCACAAATAGAAATTTTACCACGTAGAGATATATCACATTCATTACATCATTTTCATTTTCTTTAAAAAGTCGCATATATAAAAGTTATGATTTCGTTATTTTTCAATTAAAAAATCACATGTAAAAATTTTGTTACGTATTGATATGTCACCTTCGTTGTTATATTTTCATTAGAAATTCGAATATATAAAAGTCACGTTTATATTATTTTTCAATTAAAAAGTCACGTATACAATTTTTATACACGTATAGAAATTAAAAAGTAATATAGAGAAATCACATTGTTTAAAAATTATAAACCAAAATGAATATATTATATATATATATATATAATCAAACAAATTACGGAAGACAGTCAAATGGAAAAAAGAAAAACTAAAAAAGAGAACACATGTACAGACTATAGAGGGAGGGGTTGGAGGAGGGAATGAGAAAAAGTACAAGTATAGGTGAGAAGGTATGCACTTGCAGTGACAATAGAAAGAGGAAAAAAGATTGCCGTATCTTAAGCATGTATTTTTTGTTCTATAGTATGTACGTAATTTCCTAACTTTCCAACAAAAGTAAGTACATAGCCTAATTTTCTCGACTTCAGTTATATTTCGATCTCGAAAGGTTCAAGATGTGCCAAGACGCTGATAATTCAAATATTTTTGATTGATTGACTCATATTGCTCGAAGAAAATCTCGTCAAATCGGCCAACTTCTGAATCATACGTCACATAATGAGTCAATGTACGTTAGGGATGATAAGAATGATGCGTCTGAATGCCTTAGACATTTGAAACGTCGAATTTTTGAAGAAGCTAAGGATGCTATTGAAGTAGAAAATTGGATTAGGACCATGGAAACTCTTAAAAGTTTCCAAGTTTTTAATGAAATTCGGAAACTCTTGGGAAACTTTATGGACATTTTACGGAAACGCTTAGGAAACTTTTTAGGAAACTTTACGAAAAAATTCAGATTTTTATTTTTTAAAAAAGGAAAACTTAATTATAGTCATGTTAAAAAAATTATAGATAGTAAAGGAAAACTTAATTATAGTCATGTTAAAAAAATTATAGATAGTAATTTCACTAACGTTTTAGTATAAAATAAACATTTAAACTAACTTAAACTAAATTAATTAAATTTCTTATTGAGAAAGAAGTCTAAGAATTAACCTAGTTCTAAGTTGTAAATGTTGAACTTTTGGGACAGCTCCAACATTGGGACATTCATTTCGCTGCTTCAGCCCCAACATTGGCATATTAATTTCCTGCTGGGACTCAAGGCAACTAGTTATGATTTCAATTATATCCTAACCAAATCATAGTATTTTTTATCATTAGTTAAATTGCTGATGGAACGCCATGAACATAAATTTAACATTAGATTTTAATATTATGATTTCGATTTATAAATTTTGTATTAGTTAAATTAGTTTTTAACAGATCTTTTTTTGCTTGAATTTTGATGATGAATATTGAAATTAAAAAAAAAAAAAAAACTAACAATTATTACATAACGTTTCCGTAGCGTTTCGTATCCTACATTTTTCAAAATCACATTTCGCCATGTCCGTTTCGTGTCCCGTTTCCGTTTCCGTGCAACCTAGTGGTTGAGTTAAAGATAAATCGCGTTATCGAAGGTTTACGACATGAGTTAGCTCGTGATACTCAAATGGCGGGAAAGGGTGATCGAACGTCACTGAAATCGTTGACCGTGCTTTAGCAGCTGAGCAAGCAGAAGCTCGAATAATCTGCACAAGACAATTTTGAAACCAATCCTCGAAAGGGATGAACCGTAAAAAGAAGTGGCAATCGTCAAACAAGAAATGGCACAAAGGAGTAGGAAGTGGCAATCGTCAAACAAGAAGTGGCAACCGTGTTGCCGACACTTCTGATTATATTTCCATTGTGGAAAGGATGGACACTTGATTAAAGATTGTCTGACCACCTTAGAAAAAAGCTAATAACCCTTCAGGACGAATCTTTGCCCTGGTCCAACCTAAAGTCCCAGAAGGTGGAAAAATTGTCATTGGTAACGTCTATCTACTTATAAGCCTGCTTATACTTTGTTTGATTCTGAAGCTACAAATTCAATTTTTTCCTTTAATTTCATTTGAAACCATCAATTACTTGCTGAGCCTAAACCTATAGACTTAAACATTGTTTTGCCATTTGGACAATCCTATAAAGCCTATTGGTGCTTGCCAAATGCTCAAATTAGACTAAATAAAAGAGAATATTCTGTTAATTTGATTCTCTTCGACCTAGTTGATTTTGAAATCATACTAGGAACCGATTGGCTGACTACCCACAATGTTCTTATGATTTTTGAACCCACACTTTGAGATTTCTTGATCAAGAACCTATTTATCTTTTACCTACTACCAAAAGTACCCGAGTTATTATATCTGCTCTTAAAGCTTTGAAAATTTTAATCCAAGGCAATTTAGGGTATTGGATTAGTCTACACCAAGTTAAGACCATAGGACCTCTTACCTTATCATCATTACCCCTTAGTTCAAGATTATTCTGACGTATTTCCTGAAGATTTACCTAGTGTCCCGCCAGATCAAGAGACCGAGTTTCCAATAGAAATAATTCCCAGAGTGCAACCTATCCTCAAGGCATCATATCGCATAGCGCCAATTGAATTAAAGGAATTACAAAAACAACTCAAAGAATTATTAGCAAAAGGTTTCATTAGGCCTAGTACGTCACCCTAGGCAGCGCCAATCCTCTTTGTCAAGTAAAAGGACGGGGTCGATAAGATTATGCATCGATTATAGAAGATTAAATAATGTTACCATTAAGAATAGGTATCCATTACAAGGATTGACGGCCTTTTAAATCAATTACGAGGATTAGCAGTACTATACTCGAAAACTGATCTTAGATCAAGGTATCATTAGTTAAAGATTAGGGAAGAAGATATTCCCAAGTCCATATTTTGCACTCGATACGGGGATTTAAAGTTTGTAATTATATCGCTCGGTTTGACCAATGCACCAGCGGTGTTTATGAACTTGATGAATCGAGTGTTCAAGGAATATCTGTTATTGTATTTATTGATGACATACTTATCTATTCAAGCTCTCGAAAAGAACATGCTCGACATCTATGCATTGTCCTATAGTTATTACGGGAAAAGAAGTTAAACACAAAGTTTTGGAAATGCGAATTTTGGACTGATAGTGTAATTTTCTTAGGACATGCAGTAAACTGATATGGAATAACAATAGAAACTAGTAGGATTGAAGCAGTTTTAGAATGGTCACAGCCAACTACCCCTATAGAAGTAAGTAGTTTTCTAGGATTAACCGGTTATTACCGACGATTTGTAAAGGGTTTTTGTAAAATTATCATACCACTTACTTATTTAACAAGGAAGAACCTATAATTTAAGTGGATGGAAGATTATGAGAAGAGTTTTCAGGAATTGAAGAAGAGACTTATTTATGCATCAGTCTTAGTAATTCCACAAGAGAATGAATGATTTACTATTTAGAGTGACATTTTGAAGTTTGGACTTGGATGTGCTTTGATGCAAAATAATCATGTCATGGCTCATGCTTCAGGGCAATTAAAGCCATATGAACAGAATTATCCAATTTATGACTTTGAGTTAGCAGCCATAGTGTTCGCTTTGAAGATTTAGCGACACTATTTATATGGAACAAAGTGTGAGATATACACTCCATAAAAAATTGAAAAGAGATAAAGAAGATGGTTAGAATTAATCAAGGACTACGACTGTACCATTCATTACCATCCCGAAACAGCAAATGTAGTTGCCGATGCTTTAAGTAGGAAAGTGTCTATATTAGGAAAGAAGCATAAGGAATTACACCAAGAGATTGAGAGATTTAATTTGGAAATTAGAGATGAAGTTAAATTGGAAACATTAGTGCTCCAATTAAAAATGATGGATCAGATTCTTGAAGGACAAAAATTAGACCCTTTCGTAAGAAAAGTTAAAAGGGATTTAGAAAAGAGAAAGGCTCCCTACCAATTTTAAGACGGGGATTACTAAGATACAAGGACTGTGTTTATGTACCTGAAAGGGATAATTAAAGGGAGATAATTATGAAAGAAGTACACTGCCTTCTTCGGTACATCCAAGTTCTTCTAAGATGTATCGTGACATTAAGAGACTTTATTGGTAACTGAACATAAGAGAGATCACGAAATTTGTTGCTCGATGCATTAAATTCTAGCAAATTAAGATAGAGCATCAAAGACCCTTAGGAACGTCAGAGACTTTAGAAATACCTGGCTGGAAATGGGATATGATTAACATGGATTTTGTAAGCGGATTACCCCGAGTAGTCATGGGATTTGACGCTATATGGGTAATTGTAGATCCACTTACAAAATCAGAACATTTTCTACCAGCAAAGATGAACTTTAAGATAGAGCAACTAGTAAATTTGTACATTAGATAGATAGTGAGACTATTCTATAGCGTCGAATTGTGATATGCGATTTTTACCTCGATTGTAGCGACCCGAAAATTTTCAATCAAAATTTTTAAGTTAAACTTTAACAATCGCTACGACTTCTTTTAATTAATGGTCACAATAAATACGACGCTCTTCCGATCTTTCTAGATTTAATCTTTCACGTGAAGGATCAATGTGAATTAAAGCCATTTCAAATCATTCAGTGTAGTTGTATGAATCAATTTTGAAACGAAATTACTAATAGTACGCCCAATTTTTCCCATCTCTTTTACTTCTACTAGTCATAAGCACCAACTTGTGCTTGTAGTTCCAACAATCATCTTCTTTCTTCGAAATTCTAGCACGACTTGTTTTCACAAGAAAACTTTCCCTTTCTGAACTAATTAATATGCCATCTCGTGAATATCATCAAACTTTCCCCAGTGACAACACTAATTTCTCAAGTAAACAACTTCTTATTCTCCCCATCAACAATTGAAATTCACTGATCTAATTAGCCTTCAAATCAGCCCATAATTTCAGCTCTAATTCAACTTCTACTGTAGTGGGTCTTCAGCTAGCCAACACAAGATTCTTTCTCTTCTTAACGTAACATTAGCCACCAAATCACCAAAATCAGTATGTTTACTTCTCAGTTGTAGTCATAAACCTTTTATTATGTGTACAAAATATACTCTTCCTACCAAAGTTTAAACCGAACATCACCGTTGTAAATACCAGCCCTTCTGCTAGCACTTTCATCACCACTAACACGGCAAAGTCTTAGCATTCATACCACAGCAACTCCCTTTACGTCCCTCTAAGAAAGCCACTGCAGCCCGTCCCTTCAACAGAATACAACCTAAAGTATTTCTTACTTGTAATTTGGCTCTTCTAGTCGAATTTCTTCGCCGAATTTGACGGTCAACCATGGTTTCCCCCTCTTCAACTTTGTCTCTTTCTTTCAATTCAAATGAAGATCGGTGAAGATCACCACGTTTGTATGCTCGAAACTTCAATATCAACCAGAGAAATCTTTATCAACCACTCCTCGCTTATATCACATGCAACTCTCTCTCTCTCTCTCTCTCAAACTTTGCAGGGGACACGATTTCCATTTTTTATGGGATTAGAAATTGTATTTTGGGATCCTTTACTTTTGAGAAATGTCAACTAAGTCCAAATTCTTTCAAATCTCATTTATTTAGTTTTATAGATCATATTCACTTTACTCGTAGACGTCACCATTTCCAACTCTATGTTCTAGTCTTCAACTTGAAAATTCTAGATGTTTTAGTCCTGAACCACAATTATTGCACTTTTATTTTATTCCCCTAAAATTTAGTTCGTTTGTAATTTTATTTAGCCATTCATTCATTTAGTCATTAACCTTCAAATTTCACACACTTTTGACTTAGTAAATTTTCTTATGTATTGTCCAAAATTATTAACTAGACGAAGGGCGATATTTGATTAGAAATTAGAATTAAACATAATTCTCAGTACAATTTTCCTTGTGGGAAATTATATTATTTTTGAAATTAAACAAAAGTCTTATGTACTTGAAAATTGGTTATTTCCCACTTTTTCTATTATTAAAAAGCACTTTACAAACGCTTCAAGTGGCCTCTCGGGAAAAGAGAACCCATAGCATTACAGATCGTATCAGAGTGGGTTCTCGTTTCTGTAGACTTGCAAATTTTGAAAATTTTCAAAGTAATGTCCGCTTCATCGACACCACGGTAAATATTAATTTTCGAAGTTACAAATATATCTTTATGCAATTATGTTTCAAATTCAATCGAAAGTTTCAAAAGAAACAATTTTTCTGATAGAGCCCTAGCTGGAAATTAAAAAAAAAAAAAACTGCCGCTAGCATTTGAGAGATGTTCTTTTTAGATATAAGCATGTTTGCAAAGATCTATGAGACATACGCAGCATTAGAAAATTTCAAGGGTGCTAGTATCATATGAGTTTTACGAAATTTTAAGCGCAGCTAAAGAATATGGGATTTTATGAAATTTAGATACGGAAGATAAGCTTTTATGAGACTTTGAAGAAAATGAATTTTCATATGTTTCGAGTCGAGTTTGAGCTAGTATTAAAATTTTCATCTCTTATCTGAAATTGTGACCAAAAGTAAAGATTTTATTTTTCTAGTCCTCGAATTTAACTAAAAGAGACCCCCTAGGCTGGACTTCTAGCTGGGATTTCGCATAAATGGTGTATTGGAGGTGAACGAATACCAATGACTTCATAAAAAGATGATACAATTGAGGTAATCCCAAGCATGGAGTATGAATACTAGATTTATTAGATATCGACGTTTTGTTGAGCTACTTTGCTTGATTTTGGAATTATGATGTTAAATTCACATGTAGGATATATGATTCTAGCCATTGATTATACTTTGGGAATATCTTGCCAACTATATTTTGGATTCATGGACATACTTTTGAGCTTTTAAAATTTTGTGGATCGCATGTTGTATGTTCCAAGGAACACATTTGAGATAAAGAGTTATGCATTAAGAATATTTATAGATCATATACTTTTGACTAAGACTTCATTTGGTTTGGAAATACGATTTATCACGAGGATGAGCGGATATATTTGAATCATAACTATCAAAATTGGGTTTGAATTTGCATAGAATATTTTTTGGGAAAAAAAATTAAAACGGGCAAAGTGGTTAAGGTTTTGGTGCTAAACTAAATATAGAACTTTAAAGCAAAAACAATTAAAGTTGAAGAGTTTGGGACTAAAACAAAGGCTCTTAAAAAATGGTTAAAGATGGCATATAAACAATTACTCTGAAAAGTTTCTGATCAAATAAAAGAAATCTAAGAAGTTGGGGGCTTAAGATGCAGGCTTGGAAATATGGTAAATTTCAAATAGGCCGAAGTTTTGAGCTGAATTTTCAATAGGTAAGACGTATTAAGCTAAAATCGTCAATCTAGAAACATTTTGGACTAAATTGAAATACTAAAAGAATTTCAGAGAGTTGAGGGATAAATTCGTGGTAAAATTTTAATAAGATGTAAAGATAATATTCTCCCGTCAATCTGCAAAGAACCAGAGGGAAAGGGAAAGAACTAAAAGCGAGGAAGGGAAGAAAAGAATGGGAAAATTGAAGACCGCGACGGGAAGTTCAACCAAGTCTCGTTGGTACATGGAATGCCCAAGCAGTGTTTCAGATATCGGGTCAGAACAAGAGGAGACGATGTGAGGTAAGGGTTGGGACGACAGCCCATTTGCGATCGTGTGTATGTAGTTGCGACAGCAGATAGAGGCTAGTTTACCAAGAGATGGTTGTCGAAGGTGACTGACTGTAGCAACTTCATTCGGGGGAAAAAGTAAGAAATTCATTGTCTATATAATGAGATAGTTATTGAGCTATGTGAATGTATTTGGAATGCTCAAACTTTCCGATTTGTTTCTATGACTATTGTGATTGTATGTTGTGATGAAGACTCAGTATCAAGAATGGAATTTATAGGTGCTGAGTTTATGCTTTTTGAGGAAAAATGAATGTTTCATGGCTTTGATTAGAGGGGAATTGAATTGGAAATTCAATGGACTGATTTTAGGGCTATTACTTAGGAAATTAGGGAATGATTTCAACAGCAAATAGATGCTATATCAGGACAAATTTGAGACTATTTCGGAGAGGAAGTTTGTGGTGGATTGCTGATAGTGATTTTAGTAGGCCAAACTAGTTTATTGGAGAGGATTATTGGTGTTGATGATCGAAGAGACAACATGAAGGCAAGATTTTTTGTAGATTCCTACAGAATTTTCTTGGCTTAAGATGTAGCAATTAGTGGCTCGTCAGGGAGACATTTATTGGCTGTAGAAGGGGGAATTGATGGCTGGTCAAATTGGAGAAATAGGGATACTTTACAGCTGAATTTTGGCTAAGAAAAAAAGGGGAAATTAGGGAAGGAGTTATGCTGATCTTTTGGTTGATTAGTTGGTTAAGTTGGAGTGCTTTCAAACAATGAAAACATGATGAAATAATGTCTTGCACTAAAAGGCCATTTAAGTGCTAACTAAAATACTTTCAACAAGTAAGAAAGACAAACTGGGGTAATAAGATTAGATATATGGGCTAATTAGTGAGTTAATTGAAAATAAGATAGCATCATGTTTGGACTAGAAATAAAATAAATTCAAATAATTAAATTGAATTTCTATGGAAAAACTAGATTGATCTAAATTCAGTGGCGAAATGTTAAAGTAACTTGGATGTTATTTAAATGAGTTTCCATTAAAAGATTGAGTCAATAAGTTGGAGAAATAATGAGATCAAATTTATAAAGCAGAAAATCGACATTAAATTTTATAGAATCAAATTGTCTTTGAAATGGCTTTAATTCACATAGATCCTTTACTTGAAAGTTTAAATCTGGACGAGCGCACACAAATTTATTGTGACCATTAATCGAAGGAAGCCGTAGTGACATAGTCAAAGTTTAACTTAAAAGTTTTGATCGCAAACATTTCGCGTCGCTACATCGACTTTGGAAGGAATTGCAACAAGCCTTAGGAACTAGACTTAAATTTAGTATGGCTTTTCACCCATAATGGTCAATCAGAACAAACCATCCAGATGTTAGAACAAATTCTTCATGCCATTACTTTGGTGTACCCACACAAATGGGATGTGTACCTCTCTTTGGTGGAATCCTCTTACAATAACAGTTATCACGCATTGATTCAAATGGCACCTTACAAAGCATTATACGGGACGAGATGTAGATCTCTTCTGTATTGGGATGAAGTATGTGAGAACGGTATATACCAAATTGAGTTGATGAAGGAGATGTTATTACTGGTCAAACAAGATAAGTAGAAGCTCAACACAGCCTATATTCAACAAAAGAATTATGCTAAAAAGAACGATGCCCGTTAGAATTCGACATTGGACACAGAGAGTATTTATTAGAATATCTCCAATCAAAAGATTCTTAAGGTTTCGTAAACGAGGAAAGTCGACGCCTTGTTATATCAGACCTTTGGAGATCATTAGACGAATAGGAAATGTAGCATATGAGTTGCAATTGCCATCGTATATGCATAGGATTCATCTAATATTTCACGTATCATCGTTACATACATACATTCTCGAACCATCTCATGTTGTAACTCAAGTACCCCTGGAGATACAATCGAATATGATCTATGAAGAGTGCCCTGTGAAGATTCTAGCACATGAGATGAAGAGATTATGCAACAAAGAAGTTCCTTTAGTATGCGTTCTTTGGAAAGGCGATGTACTTGAAGAAGAAACGTAGGAACGGGAAAGTGATATGATAAGAGAATACCTTGCGTTAATTATTTGCAGGTAATTTTCGGGATGAAATTCTTTCAATGGGGGGAGAGTGTAATGCCCCGTAATATCCTAACTTAGGAATTTCTGAATTATCATTGAATATTAGGAAATTCGGGAATTTAGATGAATTTGAGGTCATCATGAACGTATAAGGACCTTCCTTTTTAGATCAGAACCTTTATTTGAACATTCTATCAACTAACTAACTTAGATCTAACTATGTTATGGACAACAAATCATGGTTTAAGATCTTATTAATTTTGCGCCTGATGGTGAATAAAATAATACTCTAAGGACACATGTCATTCTTACATTTTGCATGGGGAGAACCCTTGTCCTCTTGGGGAAGCGACTTTGCTTGCGCACTTGTGTACATAATCGCCTCTTTGCAGCCCAAGAAACGTAAAGATTCAGCCGGCCCTAGTTGATCTTAGGGAAATGTAAAATTTTCCATGACTATCTTTTTCTAGTTTAGCTTTATTTAATAGTAAGAAGCCCCACAACTTTTTGCATAAAAACACCATCTTTGAGCTTTATTCTAGGCACGAGTAGTAACTCCAAAAAGGTAAAATCCATCTTGTAGTTCTCTTTTAGTTAAGGTTATAATCTGAAGGTTAATGTAAGATCATTAATGGTGTTAAGGTTTGTATGCGAAACCAGAACCAGATAACATTATAATGAAGGGACAAAGACCTTCCATGCTATCTGTATTAGTAAATATGAGCTTAAAACCCATTTTGTTCTCCATTTTTAATAGGTTTTGAAGGCTTATTTGTTGGTAACAGTGAGTAGACCTATTGTTCTTGTCCTCATAAGTCTCAGCATGCATTATCTGTTAGTTTGACATAATGAATTTGGGATATAAGTATGCATGTCTGAGAAATGCTTCCTTCAGTGATAGTATGTTCTCTTTGTCTAAGTCTTGATAAGTTTATCCATTACCTTTTTTTAGTAGTCCTCCAATAAGGAGACCAATTATGGAGGAGGTTGGATCCATACCTTTATTGATATTTTGGCCAACTGATGGTTGTCTGAATTTTACAATCATATGAGGTTGAGGTGATCTCGAGAGCTCTCGAACATACCGAAGCATTCTAAATGAACATGCCCTCTTGTTTGATAAGTTTTTTTCATGCATTAAGTATTATCTTTTGAGCTTATTAGCATAAGCACAAGTTTCGGCTAGTGCATGAAGTTCATGTGTTTTGTGCCGCTACCAGGGATTTTATTTATTTCGAGTATTCACTACTCTCAGGCCTCTTAATATTGTAAGCTCTAGTTAATAAGAATTAGTATCTAATGTAGTAGGGCATAACTCGACTAGTATTATGCTTCTTTTGAGACTTAGTCTAATACGGCTTTTGATGTATGGGTCATTAGCCTTGCTTCTAATGAAAGTGGACTCTCTTGGTAATGATGATTGACTCTAATATTAATCCAAGATGATATGGAACACGAGTGAACTATTTCTTGATTAAAAACATGCAAATCTTAATTGTTGAAAGATAAAAGAAATGAAAACAAATTTTAAGAACTTATTATGAAAGCAAAACGGTAAAAAATTGGACTTCTGGAAGGTGATAATACCTTCTTGCTAGACTAATTAATGGAGACCGTTTAACTAATTGTACTAAAATTGGTTAGATTGTGCAATATATCTAAAATGTCTTTCATATCGCTGACTCGATACTTAGACCGTGGACTTATATGGTCTGATTTACCTATGCTTGGATTATGAACGAACATTTGGACTTATATGGACATTTACCTATGTTTAGAGAATTGGGATGTCTTGAAAAATACCAATGTTTTTTATACAGTTTTTAACATTAAGTTACCTTAAGCTTTTTCTGGAAAAATCAGGTGTTTTAGGTGTTTTTACATTGTGATATCACAATATTACAACATAATAATCACAACTCGCAAAAACACAGAGTCACATAAAAAAACCCGCTAAAACACAGAGTCACATAAAAAAAACTCGCCAAAACACACAGTCACAATAAAAAATAATCACCAAAACACCGAGTCACACCAAAAACAGCAACAAAAAAAACTCACCAAAACACCGAGTCACATAAAAAACAACTCGCTAAAACACTGAGTCACAACAAAAACAACTCGCCAAAACACCGAGTCACAGCAATACAACAACTCGACGGAACAACCGTGTCACAACAACACAACATAGTTGTTTTGATGTGAATCAAATTAGTTATTTTCAATTGAAACACTAATTTGACGAGTTGTTGATTGAAACACTAATCTCGTCTGGAACAATTAAATTTGAAACACTAATTCAACACTAATTTTCAAACACTAATTCTCAATTGAAACAATGATTCAACACAACACAATCTCCTCCGAAACAATTAGAGCTTGTTTGATGCTCATTATTTGTCTAAATTTGGGGAAATTATAATGAGAAAAGAGATAGAATGTGTATTGGTAATACAAAAAGGTTTGAAATATGTAGTTGTAGTTGAGCAGTTGTCAAATCAAATGTCAAATTAGTGGAAGGTAAAATTATAATTTGGATGCATAATGAGAAATAATGACCTTCAAACAAGCTCTTAAATTTGAAACACTAATTCAACACTAATTTTCAAACAGTAATTCTCAATTGAAAAACTGATTCAACATGACAACATAATCTCATCCGGAACAAACAAATTAGTATTTCTGAATTAAAACACAATCAAATTCAACACAATTTGAAACAAAAGATTAAACAAAATTACAGAAAAAAACTAATTTGAAACACTAATTTGAAATACGATATTGTAGTTGATTATTCTTCTTCTAGTGATGATGGCAAAGAAAAATATGAAAAGATTAATGGACACTTATCATCTATCAAGGAAGCTAATTCAGAGCCGACGTAAGAGACCAAGATACAGTCCTGCTTCATGCACCATGGATCCTCTTCACTATGTTCATCATCATGGCCTTGTTCCCAAGGCTACGTGGGAGGTAGATATCATCGAACTGGTAAAACATCCGATGAGGCTAACAATGGACCAGTTGGTAAATGGGTTTCCAAGCAAGGACGATTTGATTTTTCAGATATGAACACGACGAACATCAGTGAACGACATCTTAAATTAAATTGCCGTAGCGATCTGATTTCTAATTTCAGATCATGATGCGATTTAGTTTTTTAGATAAGATCACGACGGCGATATGATTTTAGACGCCGGCAATCGTTTGTGTTTTCTCTGAGTAATCCTAGCAGAAAACGGCAATGGAAAGGAGAGAGAGATGCTGGAGGAAGAGGAATTACCCAGAGAGAGAGATAGATAGAGAGAGAGAGAGAGTGAGTGATGGGGCCAAGGAGAATTGAGATACTGGAAGGTGGGTTTGGGGGTAAAGCACCTGAATTTTGTACAATAGTTCTTACGCCCCTCAAATTTTAAAAGAAGTCTCCAAAGCACATGATTTATCTAATTAGACCTAGAGAATTACCGTGATTGGATGTTACCTATGTTTGGACTCAATTAGGACCCTGGAGAATGTCAAGCCCGATTATGACTACTGGACTATTTATGGACCCGAATCTCCATATATGAACTTTGGGCTTGGACACTAATTAGACTAAATTAATAAATTGGGTTAAGTGGACTGTAACAAATAAAAAAAGATAAGGAGTCATTTCATAAATATTTGCCTAGCTTTAGTTTATTTTAAAAATACTTGGTAAATATTTTAAATTTTAAAATATTGTGCAACATATTGTGTTACCTAGGTAACAAGGTATGTTACTTTTAATATTTTAAACATTTTTTATGATTTTTTCTTTTTAATAAATATTTTCTAATACTCCCACACCTATCCCCCTAACCCCCACCCACTCCCACCCCAATCCACTGCCCACTGGCCGTCCCTCGGCGACTGGCTGGTTTGGCAGACCGGATTCTGGCGACCGTGTGGGCCGGAAATTTTATTTCTTTTTATTTTTATTTTTACAATTTTTTATTTTTTCTTTCCTTATTTCCCTTTTTTTTTCTTTCTCTCCTTTAGTTTAATCATTTTTTAAAATTCATATTGTATCAATTGTTTAACATTTTAGTTCATGTAACAGATGATGATATACTAGTTTAATATAGGTTGTTATAGAAATAACATAACGGGTAAAACAGATGACATAGTTTGTTTTATAAATAATACAGATTATTTAATAAGATATATTGTTATCAGATAACGTATCTTGTTACACAAATAACAAGACGTATAACATAAATAACATAGCTTGTTACATGAATAATGTAACTTGTTTGACACATAACATAACTTGTTATATGTATTACATAGCATGTTACGCACATAACATAACATGTTGGACAAAATATAATTTGTTATGCAAATAACAAAGGTTTTTATTAAGCAATAAATCATTAAAAAAAATCTAAACGGTAATTAAATGGCTCTAGAGAAGCCCTATGGCAAAACACCATAAAAAAATAAATTATAAAAAAATCTAAAAAAATAGAAAAATAGAAAATCATAAATTTGAAGGCCTACACAACCTTGGATCTCCAAAAACTGATGCTGTTCAATCACCTTATGGTTATCAGCCTCAATCGCCTCATCGTTCATCTTCCAAAAGGTATTTTACGCTAAATTCTAGACCAAATGCCAAAACACCCAAATTTCAGCACGATCTTTAGTCCAATTCTACCTGAATCCATTCTTCTGTGTGTTCTACACTAGCTTATTACATAAATAATATAAATTATTTAATAACATAGATTATTAGATAGAAAAAATATTAATAGGAAAAAACAAAACGAAAAACAAAGAGAAAAGTAAAAACAAACATGAAAAAAAAAGAAGATAATGATGATTTCGACAACATCGCCTAAAACAAACAAAAGGAAAAAGAAAAATTTTACAAGAATGAGGGCGAAAGAACAATGAGTTAAAAAAAAGGAAATGAAAAAAAAGGCCGGAATTCAGTGACTGGTCACTCAAATCCTGTGGGGTGAAAGCCGATGGTTGGAATCCAGCGATCAAACGTAGTGATCAGCCACTGGAATCCAGCTGTCGGAACCCAGCGATGGGTCACTAGATTCCAACTGCTAGTGGCTGATCGCGGCAGGCAAGGATAGGGTGCTGGGGAGTGGAGGGGTAAAATTTAATTAAATTATAATAAACAAAATAAATAAAAAAGGAAAGTATTTTCAGAATTTAAAAAATATTCAAGTATTTTGGAGAAATGTATTAGAACTAAGTAATTAAAAGGGACAAATCAAGCCAAGACTTGTGCAGTTTAGTGGCATCCTAGTTAGTTTCGCATCCCCTTGATCAAGGTTTCAAATCCCCACCCCTATTATCCTCTTTGTAATATTCAAAAAAAAGGGACAAATCCATATTACACTATTAAAGCAGCTAAGTTAGCGGGCCCCACAGCGTGTTTTCCCGCCCAAAACTTCCTACCTATACTCGATATTTTCCTTTTTTTTCTTTTTTGCTTTATTGGTGAGTCTGGTTTATTGGTTTTGATTTCCATGCATTGCTGGTTCCAAAACGCCAGAAGTTGTTGTGAATCGGTTTGTGACTCTTTGTATACACTATCTTCTTGGCTATTAAAGTTTTGTGTTTTTTTAGAAACAAAAGCATGCATCTATACAATTTTCTCAAGTGGCGCAATTAATTCCATCTGTTCGGTTTCTTGGGATATATATATATATATACACGGACGGTTTACAAAGAGTTTCAATCATACAACATCAACCATACAACAGTCAAGAGCAGCACTTGCATTCAGATTAAATTTCAAAAACGCCCAGAGGTGAGCAGAAAATTATTGGCTACCCCACTGTCCACCGTCAGCCTACTCAAGGTTGTTGATAACAAGCAAGTTGACTGGCGACTCTAATTACACTACGTGCGAAAGTGGGAGGTGCTTGAGTCAGAGCGCGCTGATCATTCATTGGAGTTTAGATTCATGGACAAAGTGGTTAGTTATTTGCAATATGCATGTGTTGAAGTTTTGCTTTTCTTTGTCAATACCTTAATATATTTATTTTGTGCTTAATTAGGAGGATACAATACAAGCTATTGTCCTAGGGGACGATATTGAGAAATATATGACCGATTGATTGATGAGCTTTAGATTTACTGCATAAGAGTGATTTCAGTTGAAGAAAACAAGGGGGTTTACAGGGTTACTGGCCACCCCTATCGTCTTTTTTTTCTGCGAGAGAACTTATGTTGTGAGATCGACTGACAATCGATTTGTACACAACAACTATATTTTCAAGTTATTCATTGAAATCAAAACTATTACTCGCACTGATGACGTGCCACTGTTTGGTGAGGAATTTTTGGCCTTTTTAGCATGATGTTTTATACGTTATTCATTTTATTATTAGCTGCCCCTAAATTTTGTTTTTCCACAGATGTGATTGGCTGTGTAGTCAGTGATGGTAATGAAAAGATACGATTCCAAACTACAAGGAATAATAAAAGCATGACTTGAGGTGTATCTTGAAGACTTTTAGTATGAGAACTATCTACTCTACTCTAATCCTTTTTATTTGATGCATACTTTGATGATGAATGAAATCATATGATAACTAATGGATTTTTTCTCATTTCAGGAAGATTCAAATCCTTTGTACTCTGTGGGATAAATATGCAAGAATTTTGTATCGTCACTTAGAGAGTGCAGAAGGCAGCCAGTAATTTTACTATTACAGATATGTCGTGCAAATAATATGGAGGCGTGGTTGGTGTTTCACTGTTTCTAATACCTATGATGCTACTAGGATCATGGTTAACTACATGAACAATATCATTGTTAAGGAAATAGAGGATTTCAAATCAAGGTTAGTTCATGCACTTACTTAATAGTAATATATAGGAATCAATAATAATATAGTTTTTTAGAATATACTCTTGAGTTGTATATTGTAAACTTGCCTCTTATGCTATTATTCAGTTTTGCACTTACAGACCAAGAGTTCACTTACCAAGTAAGTCAGATAAGTCAAGCTTCTAACAACACATTTCAGATCCCGTGTCAAGAAATTGAAGGAGGTTATTGTGATGTTGTGACTATAGATGATGTTGCTTGAGTTAATACGGTAATATATGTGGTGTTTGTTTGATTGCGTGCAGTAATTATTTAAATATGTTTATTGTTTGGTCATTTGATTTACTTTTCCAGTTATAAGGCAATTGTTAGTTTGAATTTTTTATATGGCGCAGAAAAAGGAAGTTTGTGTGGTTGCAAACATTTATGGTGTGAAGGTCGATGCCAGATGGTTTTTTTTTTTTTCCAATTTGTAGTGATTGTCATCGTAAGCCTAATAGGAATAACATTGATTTGAAGTGTGAGTACTATGCGAACGATACTCTTCAAAAGAGATACAAACTTCAGTTCTCTGTCTGTGATGGTATTGGTAGTCTTTCGGTTCTGATGTGGGATGATGATGCTCGGGAGTTGGTTGGAAAATTAGCTGTCAAAATTCTTGATCATTGTTCAAAGGTCTATCTTCCAATCATTTTCCACGTATATCATAGTTACTGTAGTAGTGATTATTATATAACAATAATCATTTTCTGTTCACTGTATGCAAGAGGCCGGTGGGAGGGCTGACATTGTGAAGCTGAAAATCTTGCGCAAAATTGTGTACCTTGCGGAGTTTTCAAAGATTGTTGGGAACGAAATTGTTTAGAAGATTCGTGTGTAGGAAAAAAAATTTTATGAACAATGATTTTGTTTATGTTGTTGATTCTTTTTCTTTGGATCAAGGTTTGATTTCCAAGTATAAACTAACCAATCATGTCATCGATCTGACTGATGACAATGAAGAGGGAACTGTTGCACTGGGTGGTGACTCCATCAGTGATGAGGTTACTTCTCCAGCAAAGACTACGTGCAAGAGGCTTTCTTATGATGAGCCGGGAGATGTTGACGTTGGTGGTGATGGCTGTGCCTCGGTTGGGAAGTCTACGGCAAAATTGCGTAGGGTGATAAAGGCGGAGAAGATTGAAATATTGTTCGTCGTACACAATTAATACATCATGTAAAATATAGATTGATAATTAAACTTTACAAATTTTCCCTTTATAAAATTTTTGTTTTAATTTCATGTGAACTTATTGATGCAGGTTCAGGTAATAGAGAAACAGTTTCAAATGTTCAGTCTCAAATATTTCCAAGCTAGTTACACAGTTCAGCAGATGATAACAACAATCAACAATCTTCATTGTGTTTCAAAAAATCAAAATCTAGAGTTGAATGCAGATCCCAAATGATTTATTCAGTAGGTAACGTTTTTACTATGTCTTTTGACATCCTAACTACTTTGACATGAATGCTCTACTATACAATTTTGTGAATATATATTTGTTAGTAAAATGGACATAAAATTGACTTACCAAAGTAGCAATTTTCCTCCAATCTTAATTTACAAGTGCTGTATAGCTATGTAGCCTAAAATAATAGCATGTCTTTTACCTGATCATTATAGAAAAATGATTATAGGTAAATCTTTTCTACGTAAATAACATAAAAATTCATACATGCACTAAAATGAACAAAATTGAAGTCAGGAACAAAATGTAGGTTGACATCCTTTTTAGAGTTTAACGTTATGCTATTTTAGGAAGTATGCATCAAAATATTATTCAGTTATGCTATTTATGTGTGAATAATTTGCTAAAACTATTCCTGCACATAATTTTTTTTTTAAAGTTCTTACTGCACATATTCATATATCATATACTATGACTTTAATCTGCATGAATGCTCTACTACATGATTTTGAGAACAGATATATTTGTAATGGATATGAAATTGACTTATCAAAGTTGCAATTTTCCTCCTATCTTAATTTGCAAGTGTTGTTGATAAGTATATCCTATATGCAATATACTCTTCTTAACTATTCAATTTTATATGTAATTAAGTAGATTTCTACCTAATTTGTGTGAATATAGTTCATATTGGTGAAAAGCTCAAATTGGGGTGATGCTAAGTCAAAATGATGATTTTTGAACCAAATTAGAGCTTTACATCTAAGATGTGGCATCAATGGGTTATTGCTGGTGAGTTTTGGCATAAAAAGATCAATGTCAACAAGTTCATGGACTACATTGCACTTTGAGAGAACTTGAAAGAGATTATTTGGGTCATATTTGAAGAGTGCGAGGACTTTTGTGAAAAGTTCGAGAAGTTTCGGACTTGTTGAAATGAGGAAAATGCTGAAACAGATCGTTGCTACAAGAAAAAGTCAAATCAGGGACTGAACTGTATGTCTTGAAAGTTGCCTACGGGTGACTACGGCAAAATAGGCTATGGGCTAGGTAATTTTCGATTGGCTAGGAGTTGGCCGTGGCAAGCATACCGCGGTGACCTGTGGCCTGTAGCGGAAAAGCCATTTGACGCATTTTTGGCCCCTTTTTGATACAATTGGGGCTTTTGAGGTGTCTACAACTATAAATGAATTCATAAGAGAGGAGTGATGAGACATGAGAAAGAGGAGAAAACACAACGAAGATTGGAGATACAATCTTGAAGAAATTGAAGTGCTATGGTTCCATCTTTCTATTTCTTTCTTTATGAATTCATCTTTTCTTTTTGTTTTGTCTAGTAATATCATGCTAGGCTAAACTCTTGAGCTAGGGTTTATGATGAAACCCAATATTTCATGATTAATTTATAGTGTTCCTTCTTGCTATTGTTCTAGTTTGTTGGGTTGATTGTTATAATGCACTAATTCCACTTTGTTGTTTGATCACCATTAAATTGAGCTTTGTGATCATGTTGTCTTCAAGAGATTCTTCATGAGTTTAACATATGGTAGTGAACAGCATTTGGTCCTATAATAGCTAGAGATACTATTATGCTCTACGAAATCGTTGAATAATAATCGAAGTGAATGAATGCATACCTTATGTTGAAGGTTAATTAGAGATAATTAGTCTCGTATATATGTATAGATTTGGATGACCATCGAGAAAGGCTTCTGAATAAATTAGGATTATTGATTTTCAACCCTAGGTAAGAACAAGTGAGGGCGACTACTAAGGATTGATTGTAGAAGCGATGGACGATTGGGATCCTGGTGCCTTAGTAATATGAATTCATTTAATTCTAACAATTTCTTACTTTTAATTATCTTGCATAATTTTAACTTGTTTCTTTAATTTGCAACTCAAAACTTATTTGTGCGTTTACTAGCTTAATTTGTGTTATTTGTTAAAAGTGTTTAGTTAAAGTGAATTTTAATTATCGATCCTTATGGGTACGACACTCATATTACTTGTTTCGACCACATACACTTGCGGGATAAATTTGATAATAGCTGTATAACTATGTAGCCTAAAATAACAACATGTCCTTTACCTGATCATTATAGAAAAAATGATTATAGATAAATTTTTTCTGCATAAATAACATAAATATTTGTACATCTATTAAAACGAACAAGATTGAAGTCAGGAACAAAATTTAGGTCAACATCTTTTTTAGTAGTTAACTTTATGCAATTTTAAGAAGTACGCATCAGAATATTACTTCAACAAAGTGGTACAGAAATTACTATTTTGATGTCTATTTATGTTGACTTTTAATTTTTTTGCGTCAGTTACAACATTTTTTTACAAAATCTGATTTTGCAAATCTGTTTTCTAATCATTTGTAACATTCAGATCTAAATGGGATTAGCGAAATTTCTTTGTAAGACACATAAACAAGACATCTATAACGCTTAGTTAGGCTAACTGAGCGAGAATCATCCTTGAACATTGTAAGTTTTTTCATGAAATTGGAATAGAACTAAACCAATTTGTTGATACTTATCTGTCTAACGCCTGCTTTGAGCAAGCTCCCCTGATTCTAATCACCGTTAGCTTCACCTTCAACCAAATTGTACTCAATTTATTTGTTGGGAGCCATCTTCCTCAGTGATTTCATCTTCAGTCTTCAAAGGGTAAAGTTTGTGGCGAGTGTAGTCAAAGGCGATGTGGATAGGGTGTATAGTTGGACCTTAAAGTTTCTTATTTGACGTTTGTTAATTTTATTTTATTTTTTTGGACGAATTTATTTCATAGAATTTTGGTTCTTTTTTTCATAGCTATGTAATAAAAAATAATATTATTTTGGTAAAATAATTTTTTGTGTTAAGAGTTAGTTCACATATATAATTTTTCTTCCGTTCTTTTTGGTCATCACTATAATAGTATTAGTTTCAACAAGTCAATATATATTATTACGTTTACTATTATTCTAATTTATATTTATTTTGTACATGCAGAGTATGTTGATATAGGCGATCCTTCCTATAGATGCAAATTTTGCAATGCTATTTTCTAGTTCGAGGGGAGAGTAGATAAACATTACAAAACATGTCGGAATCCCAAGTTCTCATTATGTTGCATGCATGGCAAAATAAATGTTCCTCTGATGAAAGATCCTCCGTTTATTTTGAAGGAATTATTATATAAGGGAGATGAAAAAAGTAAAAATTTCACTAAAAATATTTGTGCATACAACTCCAAGTTTTTGTTTACTTCAATGGGTGGAAAATTAGATAAAAATATTAATGATGGAAGGGCTCCTCCAATATTCAACTCGCAAGGTCAAGTTTCTCATAGAATTGCTAGCTTATTACCGGTGAATGGATCTAATCCAGCTTAGTGAGAACTATATATCTTGGATCCTGCCTACGAAGTTGACTATAGAAAAAGGGTAATTGGGTATAGTCATCCTTACATTTTATCATCTTTAATATGACATATTTACACACACACACACATTTACAGATGACAACACATAATTATTTATGATTTAACAATGCAGGCGTGAATCAGACGGTGGAGATTTAGCCAATGAGATCACAATGACGATAAAATCTATGCTAGACAGATATAATAAATTGGTTAGACACTTCAGATCTGTTAGCGAAAAGATGTTAGAAGAAAACACTTTAAAGATTAGATTAAGAGTTATTGGCCAGCGGGAGAGAGATGATAAACGATATGAGACACCTGAAGTCAATGAAATTTCTACATTAATTGTGGAGGACTTTGATACTCAGCTAGGATGCCGAGAAATTATTGTTGAGCCACTTGATGGAGATTCGCAACGAATTAGTGAAGCCCACCCTTTATATTTCCCTTTGCAATACCCATCGCTTTACATATTTGGAGAAGACAGTTACAGAGATAACGTGTTGCTCACTTCCACATCGAACTCATCAACTAGCTGTACTAAACTAAGTATATACAAGTATTTTGCTTTTCAATTACAAGAACAAGCAAATGAACCTCCTCATATTTTATTCTCTAGAAGACTGTTCCAACAATTTTTGGTGGATGCATATGCTATGGTAGAGTCTTCTCTGCTAAGTTTTATTCAAATGCATCAAAATGAGCTGAGATGTGATTTGTATAACCATTTACAAGAAGCATTGTTGAAGGGCGATACTGATCCTACCAATCATGGTTCTAG
Organism: Nyctanthes arbor-tristis; assembly: GCA_963692815.1. Taxonomy (NCBI): domain Eukaryota; kingdom Viridiplantae; phylum Streptophyta; class Magnoliopsida; order Lamiales; family Oleaceae; genus Nyctanthes; species Nyctanthes arbor-tristis. The sequence goes on from CAVNYN010269299.1 coordinate 24,969, forward strand.
GGTTTACTTATCTTTTTCTTTTACTGGCGGTCCATGTTGGATGATTCAAAACTATCAAGATGCAATAGCAATATGTAAACGGTATGGGTATCCCAATCTATTCATAATGTTTACAAACAATCCAAAATGGCCAGAAATTGTTCGATATTTTGAACAAAGGGGCTTAAAGGCAGAAGACCGACCTGATAGTATTTGCAGAATTTTCAAGATGAAGTTAGACCTTCTTATTAAGTATCTGCGCGATGGCAATATTTTTGGACTAGCTTGAGCAGGTCGATTCATTTATTTATTAACAATTAATTTATTCTTACATTATATATTCATTTTCAAATAAAGTAGATTTTTTTTAATTGAGCAATCTTTATAGAGTTTTTCATTTCATTCATACTTTTTTCAGCAATTTATACAATTGAATTCCAAAAACATAGACTGCCACATGCTTACATTTTACTAGGGTTGGAGAATTGTCTGAGTAATTCCATTGGTCATTACATTGATAAATTCATTTCTGCTGAAGTTCCCGATCAAGATAAAGATCCGCATTAGTACAATGCAGTTAAGGAATTCATGATATATGGCCCATGTGGTGTGATTAGGAAGAATTCTCCTTACATGGTTGGCGGCCGTTGTAAAAAGCATTACCCAAAACAATTTACAGAGACAAATGTTTTGGCTGATGATGGATATCCTGTTTATCGGTGTCTTAATAATGGTTGTGTTGTCACGAAAAATGGTATTGATTTGGACAACCGATTTGTTGTCCCACACAATCGGCAACTACTATTGATGTATGTGGCTTATATCAACATTGAATGGGGTAACCAATCAACATCTATAAAATACCTCTTCGAATATGTTCACAAAAGACATGATCATGTGATAGTTGCCTTTTATCAGAGCTCCAAAAAATGATGACGATCAAACAAGTGTTGATGAGATCAAAATGTGTTATGATTGCAGATATCTTTCATCATCTGAGGCTACTTGGAGGTTGTTCAATTATGACATTCACAATAGAGATATCCCAGTACAGAGATTATACTTTCATATCTTCCGGATCAGCATACACTATACTTCAAAGGGGATTCTTCATTGCAACATGTTTTGAGCAAACCGACTGTTAATCATTTAATGTTCACTCCTTGGGTGGAGGCAAACCAAAAATACAAGTTTGCAAGAAGTTTGACTTATTCTAAGTTTCCTCAAAATTTTGTTTGGAATGCCCAAAAAAAAAAAAGACAATGGCATTCGCGAGAATGACGAACTTCAATTGGCAGCATGTTTTATGTACCTCTGGGAAAATGAGAGCTATATTATTAAGGACGTTGTTGACTATTGTTCGCGGATAAACCAGTTTTGATGATATTAAGTGTGTGAACAGAGTTACACACGAATCTTTTAGAGATGTGTGTTACGCATACGATTTGTTAGATGATGATAAAGAATACATTGATAGAATTATAGAAGCAAGTCTATGGGGTTTTGCACATTCACTGAGGCATCTTTTTGCAACACTTTCAGTTTCTAAATCTCTATCACTACCAGAGTATGTTTGAACATGTTGGGAGTACATGTCAGATGACATTTTATATCGGCACAAGCATATATCAAGAAATCAAGGTAGAGTTTTGTTAAACATCTTTCTATTTTCATATCAAATTTTAAATTTACAATTAATTTTTTTTATTTACCCTTTCAAAATAGAGTTGGAGTTGGAAGTTGAACAAATTAGAAATTTAACTTCATTGGCGATTGAACAAATTATGCGGAGTAGAAGCAGGAGTCTTCATGAATATATGTCGATGCCATTTCTTTCTGATACTGACAACTTGCTGGCTACAAACAGGCTTATATATGATGAGCTAAACTACAACAAGGATTTGTTGGAATCAGAGTAGGGAAATTTAATTGGAAAAATGACAATTGAATAGAAAATTGGTTACAAAACAATTATTGAATCTATCGATTCAAATAAAGGTGGTATATTCTTTTTATACAGATATGGAGGTACACGAAAAACTTTTATATGGAAGATTCTTTGTGCAGCTATAAAGTCAAAGGGAGAAATTGTTCTAATGCTGCATCCAGTGGTATTGCTTCCCTTCTTCTACCTGGCGGTCAGACAACGCATTCAAGATTTTGTATTCCACTTAATCCTGATGAAAATTCAACATGCAATATCAAAGAAGGAAGTGAACTTGCTAAATTGATTGAGAAAACAAAGCTCATTATTTGGGATGAAGCACTAATGATGAACATGCACTGCTTTGAAGCACTTGATAGAACATTAAGGGAGAATCTCAGCCATGAAAATCCTAACATTCTAGATGAACCGTTTGGTGACAAGAACATTGTCTTTGGTGGTGATTTCCTACAAATTTTGTGAGTTGTTCCAAAAGGTAGCAGACAAGATATTGTTCATGCAACTATAAACTCTTTTTACTTATGGAAAAATTGCAAGATCTTGCACCTGACAAAAAATATGAGACTACAAGTCGTGGATGACAATGTTGATTGATTGAGCTTGAAGGAATTTTTAGATTGGATGTTATCCATTGGATATGGTACAGCTGGTAGTGATAATGATGGTTGCACTAAAATTGAAATTCCTGAAGAGTTTTTGATCAAATCAACAGATGATCCACTTCAATCAATTGTTCAAAACACATACCCATTGTTTGGAGGAACAGATGATGATGCTACATGTTTATAGAGAAGGCCAATCCTTGCACCAACACTATCTGATGTTGAAGTTGTGAATAATTACATGATTTCAATGAACCAAAATGAGGAGTGAACTCACTTGAGCTCAGACAGTGTTTGCAAAACTGATAAAGAAACCACCTTACTTGAAGGAATACATTTAGCTGAGTTTTTTTTACCACAATTAATTATTTCGATATTCCAAACCACATTTTAAGACTTAAAGTGGGAGTTCCGATGATGTTACTGAGGAATATTGATCATACACAAGGACTGTGCAATGGGACAAGATTGCTTTTAAGTAAGCTTGGAGATCATGTTTTATAGGTTGAACTTTTATCTGGAAATAATACAGGGCAGAGATTCTTTATACCGAGGATGTTGCTTACTCCATCAGACTCCTGCATACCTATAAGGTTTCGGAGGCGACAATTCCCAGTAATTTTTTCATATGCCATGACTATTAACAAAAGTCAAGGACAATCACTTACATATGTCGGCCTTTATCTTAAAAGACCAGTCTTTAATTACTTACGGCCAATTGTAAATTGCAATTTCTAGAGTAACAAGTAGGCTGTGCTTAAAATGTTAATATTAGATCAAGAGAGTAGACCAACAAATGTAACAAGAAATGTTGTGTACAAAGAAGTACTTCAAAATTTATAATCAATAAGAAATTTTTTTTCCCAATTCTATTGTATTATTTTGCAGCCTTCCTACAATTATTTATGATGTTAAATATATCTATTATTTTATTATCATTTCTATTGCCTTTTTCTCCCGTGCAACACACGGGTATTAAAACTAGTACAAATATAATGTTTACACTATTCACAAATAAGGTTAGTATAGGATTTGTTTTCAAAAATTAGGTGAGTACAAAGTCACAGCAAGTAACAACGGCCCCCAACATGTTACAATCGCCAAACAGTAAGTCATGATTGCTGACCCGTAACTGCCAGACAGTGAGTCACAACTATCGGACAGCAAGTCACAATGAGTCACAATAGTTGGACAATAAGTTATGTCTAGTCACAATCTGCTGGACAGTGAGTCACAAAAAACACAACACCGCCGTGAGTCGCAACTTGTCTCCAGCAAGTCACAAAAAAACAAGTCGCACCATTACCAGTCAAAACTCAAGTAAATCAACTCATCCGTCACATGGCCAATGTTATGACCACTTTTACCGTGACATGACCAACTTGCCACTGTGACATAGCTACCACCGCCACCACGATGCAGCTACCACCACCACTACGGAACCCTAAATCAAATCCCCAATTCCATATCCAATCACACAAAAAAACTTAATTTGAATCGAATTACGCAAAAATTTCCAAATTTGAAAATCAAACAAAAACTGTAATTTTACAATCCTAAATTTTTTCAATCCCAAACTCCCAGAAAAGAGGAACTCCGTTATTAAAGCAAACCAAAAACTCACAATTTAGGGTGTTAACGCAGCGTTCCATATTGAAGATTTTCGCAATTTCAAATTGTGAAGAATGATTAATGGCAATTTCAGATTTGTAACGGCAATTACAAAGAGCAAAGAGAGAGAAACATGGAGAGAGAGAAGACTGAGGAGACAATCATGTGTAGGATAAGGAATACCTTATTTTTTTCAAAGTAAAATTTGGTCCTTGATTTTTGAAGGAGGGAGTTAAAAACATCTAATTCCTATAATTTTTCCATAATTAAATGGTCCAATTTTCCCAAAAAAAATTAAAGAGATTGGCTAAACCTATCACATAAATAAACTTTATGTGGGCTTTGTATTTTGTAATTGATCTGACCCAAAAGAAGTTAGAAGGCGTGTAAATTTCCTTTTTACTTATGGTTTGCAAATTTCCTCTTTCACTTTTTACGTTTGCATTTTTTAGGCATTACTTATATATTATTTAATTATATATTAAAATTATATTAAATTATATAACATTTTTATTGTATGTATGATATCGAATTATATGCATTAAATTACCAAAACTCTCAGACACTCGTCCTCTGTTACTGATCATTCTCATTTTTCTATCTTCTTTTTCTTTACACCCTAAGTCGTTCTCTTTGATCTTCGCCTTTCCTCTTCGATTCAACTTCTTTTTCTTCAAGCTACTCTAGTTTTTACTTTTGTGGCGTCTAATTCAAGCTACAATGGTTCGCACTTGAAGTTCCTGTGTGCAGCAATATGTGGATGATATGGAAAGTTCTTGGGATATTGTTCACAATAGCAATAACACGAAAAGAAAAGTGTCTTTAACTTCTATTCCTATGTCTTTGACTTCATTTGAGGTATTTTACTTTTTCTTCGACTTTTTCCTCTTTTTGTTTTTTAGTTGATTTTAATCCGTATTATTTTTCAAGTTATATTGTATATATTTTATTTTACTCTTCTAATCTCTTTTTTATTCGATTTTAACTACCTTGCATGTTTCTTTTATAATTTCTATTATTTTTCCTCTTCTGCTTTTTTTTATTATCTATGTTTTTCAGTTTCTCATAATTTATTTACTCTTTGCTACTATTCTTATTATATATGTTATGTTATTGTTTTTGGTTTTAGTTTCTATTTTTTTTTTTCAATTTCCTATATTTCCTACTTTGCTTTCTCATTTTTATAACTTTTAGACTATATTATGCGTAGTTCTATTGTTGTATTTATTGCTAGAACATTAGAACATTACTTAGTTGTATGATTTATTTTAGTTGTTATTTATTGTTTTATATAAGTTGGTCCTTGTGTATATAAGAGATACGTAAATACACTTTTTAGTAGTTTAATTTCTTTTAGGGTTTTGTTTTTTGTCTCTTCTTTTTTCTTCTCCTTAGACCTTATTGTGGTTTGCTACAACTATGAAACCATTGATGTATTAGATTATTTACACGGTATCAGAGGTTTTATAAAAAATAAAAAAAAAACTAGAATTTTAATTTTTTTCTGGCCGGATCTGTTCTACAAAATTCGAAGGGCTTCCGGTGGGCGGAAAGAGTACATAGTCCGACTCTAAACAACCTGGGCATTCGACCGGTCAAGCGCGTGAGAGTACACGTGCTAGCATAGGTGGCACGTGAGACGCGCGTGTAATGAACGGCAGTTCGTCGATGACGCGCGTAGGGGCACGTGAAGCAATTTCTGGCGACCGAACTTTAACAGTGACTCGGAATTTGATCTTCTACGTTGTAGTGTAATCCATTTGTTTGGGTTCAATCTTTTGGTTAGTCTCTCTTGCTCAATTTATGGTGGATTTGTTTGATCCTCCTATGATATAGATTTGGAGACTTGGAATAACATTTTGTTGGCATTATTTTTTGGTACTTTGATGCTATTTGTTGGTACATTAGTGATATTTTGTGATATTTATTGGACTAATTTGATGGGTTTTGCTCCATTTGTGTTGTTTATTGGTGCCAAGATTTTGATTTTGAATCGGTAATACAGTTGACTGGGGATTGGAATCTTTTTCAATGGATGAATCATTGATTGAGCTTGTTGAGCAATTTCAAAAGTTTCTAGTCTCACAAAATCTTACTAAACAATTTCATCAGTTTGTAGCTACACAGCCATGTTCTATGTCAGTTTCTACTCATATAGGTTTGTCATCGCTTGGTCGTTCTGATAATACTTCTTCATGGATTATTGATTCAAGTGCTTCTAGACATATGTCCTCTGACTCAACTCCTAGACTCACCAAGTCTGATCTTGTTCATATCGATCCATTTCCTGATGACACTAACAACCATCTTTCTCTTACTACTGAGTCATTATCTACTCCAGATACACATGCACCAAATCATGATATTCCCTCCTTTTGTGACTTCACAAGCACCATCTGAAATTCTTTCTCCTCCTCCTGTACCCAATTCTCGATATCCCACTCGAATTCGTAAGTCTACTCAGTTGCCCGATTTTGTTTATTCTTGTTATTCATAGTCCTTTTGTTGTTTCTTATCTTTTATTCACAAATTGTCTAAAGCTTCTTCTTATAAAGAAGCTACATTAGATCCTCGTTGGCAACAAGCTATGGCTGATGACCTCTCTGCTCTACGTAAGATAAATAATTGGGATTTAGTTCCATTACCCCAGGATAAACATACTATTGGTTCTCGTTGGGTTTACAAGATCAAAACAAAATCTGATAGATCTATTAAATGTCACAAGGCTAGATTGGTTGCCAGGGGTTTCACTCAACATTATGGTTTAGATTATGAGGAGACTTTTGCACTTGTTGCAAAGATGACAACTGTTCGTACACTTATTGTTGTTGTATCTTCTCGTCACTGGTCCCTATCTCAGTTGGATGTGAAAAAAGCTTTTCTTAATGGAGCCCTAAATGAAGAAGTGTATATGGTTCCTCCTCTTGGTATTTCTCATGATCCTGGTTATGTTTGCAAACTCAAGAAGGCTCTTTATGGTTTCAGACAGGCACCTCATGTTTGGCTTGAGAGATTTTCCGGTGTTGTAACTTTTGTAAGATTTACCTCTAGCCATCATGATTATGCTCTATTCTTTAGATCTACTTCTGCTGGTCATATTCTTCTTTTGTTATATGTTGATGATATGATTATAACTGGTGATGATGTTATTGGGATAAATTATTTGAAGTCTGAGTTGGCTCACCAGTTTGAAATGAACGACTTAGGTACTTTATCTTATTTCTTGGGCATTGAGGTTGCTTCTTCACCTGGAGGTTATATGCTCTCTCAGTCTAAGTGCATCACAGATCATCTTAAGCGTGTTCAACTTACTGATACTAAGACTGTTGACACCCCTATTGAGGTTAACGCTCGCTATTTGGCTTCTGATGGTGTTCCATTACCCCTATTGAGGCGAATGCTTGCTATTTGTCTTCTGATGGTGTTCCATTAAATGATAGATCGGAAGAGCGTACTATTGCTGATTCTCAGTCTAAGTGCATCACAGATCATCTTAAGCGTGTTCAACTTACTGATACTAAGACTGTTGACACCCCTATTGAGGTTAACGCTCGCTATTTGGCTTCTGATGGTGTTCCATTACCCCTATTGAGGCGAATGCTTGCTATTTGTCTTCTGATGGTGTTCCATTAAATGATCCTACTCTGTATCGTACTATTGCTGATTCTCTTGTTTATCTTATAGTTACTCGTCCTGATATCGCTTATGCTGTGCATGTCGTTAGTCAGTTTGTTTCTGCTCCCACTACTGTTCATTGGGCAGCTGTGGTTCATATTTTGCGTTATCTTCGTGGTTCCAGTTTTCTGAGTCTTCTCTTTCCCTCCACCTCTTCCTTGGAGCTTCAGGCTTATTCTGATACAGACTGGGCTGGTGATCTTAGTGACCGTAAGTCTACAACTGGATTGTGTGTTTTTTTAAGCGATTCTCTTATTTCTTGGAAGAGTAAGAAGCAGGCTGTGGTTTCTCGCTCCTCCATGGAAGCAGAATATCGTGCCATGGCATCGACTACTACTGAGATTGTATGGCTGCAATGGTTACTTTCTGATATGGGAGTTTCTCTTTCTTTCCCTATGCCTATGTATTGTGATAATAAAAGTGCCATCCAGATATCTCACAATTTTGTGTTTCACAAACGAACCAAGCACATTAAGATTGATTGTCATCTCGTTCGTCATCATCTTTAACATAGGACCATCACTTTACCATTTATTACTTCTTCATTGCAGCTTGCAGATCTATTCACTAAGTCACATTCAGTCTCATGCTTTTGTTTCTTACGTGACAAACTCTCCCCTGCTTCTGGCGGTCGCATAGTGAGTTTGCGGGAGGATGTTAGAACATTAGAACATTACTTATTTGTACAATTTATTTTAGTATGTTATTTATTGTTTTATATAAGTTAGTCCTTGTGTATATAAGAGATATATAAATACACTTTTTAGTAGTTCAACTTATTCTAGGGTTTTGTACTTTCTCTCTTCTTTTCTCTTCTCCTTGGACCTTATTGTGGTTTGCTACAACTATGAAACCATTGATGTATTAGATTGTTTACATATATCATTTCTATTTTCTGTGCCCTGTTGTTGACATATTTTCTTGCTGCATTATGTTCCTTTTCTTTTTACGTTTTGATCTTTGTTTATATTGCTTTTTCTATTATATTTTATTTTTAATTTTGTACTATTTTAGGCCTTTCTTACCTTTTGTGTCTAATGCCTATCTGTTTTTGTTCAGGATTGGCACCATTTATTCCATTCCAGTACTTGGTTACCTGGTAAAATAACTATGAAATCAACTACTAGAGTAATACCTGACAATTTTAGCAAACTTAATGAGGTCAGATTGATCTCTTTAAGGATACTTGTTTCTAGTATTATTTGGATTATTATGACCTTTCTTTTTAGTCACATGTTGTTCATAATATATTTCTATGGGAAGTAAAGCAGCCAAGGAAGGATAAGATATGGTTTCTTGTTTGTGGCAGTTATTTGAGGTTTTTTGTTGTTGAGTTTACTTTGATTACTAGCCTTCAATGCACTGGCGATGAGAATCTTCACAGCTTTAAGCATCAGAAATTGACTCTGCTTGAAAAGTTCTTCATGAATTCTCATCGAATCAGTAACGCTGGTGCTAAGGATTTATTTTTCCGACTCTGGTGTTGATTGTGTCAGGATTTGTATTCTTTGTCTTTTATACTCATTTTTTCACACTACCACTTGTACAGACTGTGTTGAACATCATATCCTTGTTCTTGTTGATAATTGAACTAAAATGGACTCATTTCCATTAGGAAGCACATATCTGAGTGGTTGCTAGATCATTTGAAACGAGGATTGAAGGGTAGAGAAAAAGAAGGACGTACCTTCTGGTAAGTTTTATGTTTGTATTTCAGGTTTAGATTTATGAGTTTATATACCGTGTTTGCATGGTCTGGTTTGTGCACGGGTTGCTAGTACTGGGCCAAGAATTGTTAATTGGGATTCTACTGATGTTAGAGAGAATGAAATTCAGATATGAATGTTGATGTTTTCAGTAAGAACGATGTAAGTTCTTCTTTTCTTCTTGCTTTTTGTATGCTCTTACATTTTACAACTTTGCTAATCTATTATGTACTTTATGATTTTTTAATTTAAATATTTTGTAGCTTGAGATCAACAATGTTGTTCCAACTGAAGAAGAGGCATCTCTTCCATACATGGTTAGTCTTCAATATTCTTTTCCACTGCAGCTGAAGATTAATGAGAATGTTTTGAAGAACATTGTTCTACCATAGAATACGAATGACGTTGTTGATGTTGATGATGATTTTGAGGACTCTTCACCTCCTTTGAAGATGCCTAGAGGCTCATTGTCTATAGAGGTTGTTGGCGAGACCTCCCTTCATGGCAAGAAGCCTCTAGGATCTTCATCTATCAAGGTTAATAAAGGGAGTGGCTTACAAGGCAAGACGTCAAGTTTTGATCTAACACCCTATGGGTGGTACACTATGGCAGAAGATGAATAGGTGGAGTGCCAATGTGGCTACCAAGTCATTAAATTAAAAAAAAAATTGAAGTCAGATTTTTGGACCTTACTTCACGACAAACAACCCAAATCAAATTTGGGGCTTTTCGAATACTCACTAGGCATCCAATTAGAGCAACTACGACGATCTATCTCTCTTTCTAGTTGACTGCATTGGCTGCCACCACCGTAGGGAACACGCTGTCAAGCACTTTGAAATTGCAAAGTTGGCGTCTTCGGTGGTTCTGTGAGAACCCCAAAATCGCTAATTAGTCGCTAATCGAACCTTCCAAATCTGGTCGCCCTCTCCCTCTCCAAAGTGTCTTCGACCACGTGAATTATTTGGGGATGTGAAAACTGTAGCGTGAAGCGTGAAGGAATTGAATATGAGAAAACGCCTAAAATTTCAGTTCAATTATACAGTGAAGGAATTTCAATTATCTGGGTTTCAGGTAGGGAAGTTTGATTATTTAGATTGTTTAATAGAGAATTTAAGTAAGTTCTCTGTTAGTAATTGCAGTAATTTAGTTGCCTTTTTCCCCTTTTTTATGTGTTTGTGAAACTAACTACCTATATGATTGGGATTCCCATTTCTTATGAACGACAGTGTGCCTTGCAACCTCCCAAGAACTCAACAAAGCATCAACTACCTCAATGTGGAGGAGAAAATCATTTTTTTAATATATGTTGAGTTTCGTAATATTTATAATAAATACATCGTGACTCAATATTTAGGTTTGCAAATTGCTTTAGTTTTTGGAAAAAATACTACTATGACTCAATTTGAGTGATTTTGAGAAACTAGCCGGCCTTGCACAGGAGAGACAAAATGAACACTCTAAGGCATGTGAATTCATTATTAATAATAACTGGTATAAAATGAGATTGTAAGAATGCCTACCCTTACAAGTGGTCGAGGACATAATAAGGATGCTTATTCTTAATACTAGAGATAGAATTGTATAGGATTTAAGCAGTGAAGGTAACTTCCGCTATGAATTGCTAAGAACCAGGAGGAATAGACACATGACTTTCAGAAGTATATGGGCCACTTACATACCTCCTAAAATCTTTTTTTTTTTTTTTTGCTTGGAGGTTGTGGAACAAGTGGGTTCAAATTGAAGATGTTTTGCAATCTCACTTCCATGTATCTTTGGCTTCTAAATGCATGTTTTGTGGTAATTATGAATCAATTCCCGTGTTTTACTTAAATGATGTCATGCTATGGATGTTTGGAAATAAGTTTTTCTCTTCTTCTGTGAGTGAGGAAGTGCCAAATTGTAGTAGTACACCTAAGAAAATGTTTACGTGTTGGATTTTGAGGTGTAAAGCAAAAGGCAGAACTAAGAATGTTCGAATTCCTCTTCTTATTTTTTGGTTGCGGTGGGTTGCGAGAAATCATGCTAAACATCAGGATAAACTACTCACCCGCAAACATATCGTCAGGATAAATACACCGTGACTCAATATTTAGGTTTGCGAATTGATTTAGTTTTCGAAAGAATACACTGTGACTCAAATTGAGAGTAAAATGTCAAAAAATAGGAACAATCTGACTTGCTAACCGTACTCTTAGGTTAACTTGATTTTGATTCTTTCGTGAGTTCATCAACAACTATTTTGATATGTACGCATAACGATGGGGAAAATGAATAGGGGTATATGCTACAATTTTTGAGTGGTTTGATGGCAATAAGGTTGATTGCAAGACAACTGGAAAAGGGGAGTCAAGCAACAAAAGGATGGTAAATCAGAGGGCAAGGCCTTTGACGTGGATGAAATGGATGATTTATCGACAATGATTGAAAAATGTCCACTAGTTTCAAAAGAGAAAGCTATATCTCTTAGTGTTGTAAAAATTGCATTTGAGCCTCGGAGAAATGGCTGAACCCGGCTTCAAATTGGTTTACGTAGTTTATTTTGGAAAATGTAATATATGTTAATTTATTATCTAACTGTTGTCGGAATAGCTTGTGTTTATGTTTTCTTAGCTAAATGACTTAATGTGGTATGTATAATAACTATGTAAAATGCTGTGATTGTTCGACAATATGGTTAGTGCATCTTCATGAACCCAATGTAATGTTACTTTAATTAGTGTTGTAATACAGTTGAGAACTTGGCCAACTTGTAAGAGCTGATTTCTATTGTGAACCATCTAATGTAGAAATTTTTGCTCAATGTACCAAAGAGGTTCACATATGAAATTTCAACAGAGTTTCCCCTATAAAATGAAAATATCCTACTTGTACAAAACATACCAATTGCCAACATTTTTCCTACCAAATATATATATATATATATATAGACACATAACTTGCTAATTGGCTCTATTCATAATGCGAGAATTATATGTTCTATATCCCCCATAGTGAAGGAGAACAAAAAGATCTTCACCTGGGGGCTTCGGGAAATTTACAATTGGGTGTATAATAGTTATAGCCTAAACAAAAGGTCACAAAAGAATGGCTAATCTACAACAATAGTACATCAACACCCTGGTGAAGTCACAAAAACTACTTTCCAATCCTTCAAAAAAGAAGCCATCGACAAAAGAAATGTGTATGCTATCAACATTGTACCTAGTCCATAAACTCGATCGTCTCCTAAGAACCCTCATGTGTAATACTCGACAGTGTTACTACCAATTGTAGGGCCAAACTCGCCTCCTTCTATTCCTTCATAGGACATCTCTAAGAAATATGGCTCAGCGTCCTCTATGTCAACAAGCCTGGACACACAATGTGGTAAGGTTAAATTGAGAATAATGTTAAAATAAACTGAGAATAATTTGGAAGTGATTTGAAAGGTAGATGAAACATGGGGAGAAACATTTGTAGACAGTTTTGCCCATTTCATTGACTCTAATTTTGTGTTTGCCCTTTTCATGAAATACTACTATTTAAGTTTTCATATTTACTTCCTTAGTTGGCAACAAATATGAAACTCCCAAAATTTTCCACACATTTATTTATTTTCAACATGCTTGCCTTTGGATTTTTTTAGACAATGGAACTCAAATTTGCATGCTTGCCTTTGGATTTTTTAGACCATGGAACTCAAAGTTACATGCTTGCCTTTGGATTTTTGAGAAAATGGAACTAAAAGTTACATTCACATTTCTTATGTGTGTACCCACGTATTGCTTATATATTGAAAGTGAACTAAAGAGTATGGAGACATGTTGCCTTAGATAATATAGGGTACTACTATATACATCACAACAAATTGCTTTTCAATTTTGTGAATTGTATTTTTAATTTGCCCTTATTTAATATAATTTTTAAATTAATAATCACAACTTATGCCATTAAACAAAGGTATTTAATTTAAAGTAATATAAAATAAACATTTTTATACAAACACAACAATGTAATTTAGATGAATATTAAAAAGAGAAAAATGTACTGGATAAATATTTTGGCTGAAATGAGTATTATAATTCAACTTACTGTTAAGAATTTTAATTTTCACTTGGTTTTTGTTGAGAATAACTCTGATTTTTGACCTGATAAATAATCAATTTTGTAGTTGAAAAACAAATATAATAAAAATAATTAAAAATAATGAAAATATTAGTACACACATCTCCAAATCTAATCATCCCCTCACTACTCAGGTTAAAAAGAACAAATAGTGAACATAATAGTGAACATAATCAAAATCTGAACTAAGCAAAATAATGTAGAAGATTAACGTTAATTAAAACCAAAATTCGTTTAAAAATGAAACAAAAAAATTAAAATCTGAATAAGGGATAACAAAAATAAAAGAAATGCATCAAAGTCATGGAAGTATATGAGGAAGAAACATCGCTCGGCTTCAAAAGCACGAGCTTCTCATAATAGGCAGTAATTGTCATCATTTACAACAACAAATCCTTTCATTAAAATTGAATTTAAAAAAAGGCACAATTTGCACTATTTTTTGGCTAATGGCACAATTTGCAGTATTAAAATCGTTAAAATACACAGAACCAAAAGAATAATATGCAACGACTGTACATAATCCTATGTTTTCATAGTACAATTCCCTCAAATTATCCCTTTTACCACACTCATCTCTATTCAAACCCTTGGAATCCATTTCTTACAGCAGCTTAAATTATACTCACTGGTAATGGATGTATTGCCATTTAAAGATTATGAGCTATATAGTTCAAGATTCAGAGCAACAGGAATAGAGAAAACAAGTAAAAAACAACAACTAAATTAGTTATAAAAGAAACTGACGAAAGCCAGCAAACAAGAGAGCGAGTGTAATGAATGAAATATCCAAGGAAAAATCCAAATTCCAGTATGGTGCTTTAAGTATCAGTCTCTAATCAAATTTCTTATTAATTATGTTAAGTATATAATCAAATTTCTTATTAAGTATCACTATCTAACCAAGGCAGATTCCAAATTCCAAAGAGATGTGTCGCGGTAGGTGGGTAGGTAATGGATTACTCAAGTAAATGAGTCCATCTATTTCTAACCTTCTCGCTGGAAAGTATGGCCGCCAGAGATTCATGAAGACAGAGTTAGGGCACACCGCGACAGCTAGAGACACAAGAAAATTGGAGCTTCACCTTGGTTCTTTTGGATCTTTGTCTTCGCACTCCGAACTCACTGCTAGAGAGACAAACTGTGTTCCCCGGCCGTCAACTTCATGGGTGAGATGAGGTTGCCAAGTTTTTTGATTTGGGGCTTTGAAGAACGAGTGGGTGAAATGTGAACTCAACTTCTAATTTTTCACTTCATGCGGTTTTTTTTAATAAATACCTCTAGCCTGGCTGGCCAGAGGCTCTCCTTTTGTACAGGTTGCTGGAGATGTTCGTCATCCTTCTAAGGGAGCTTCGCCATTTGTTGAGGTTTGTTCTTTTTTTTTCATTTTTCGATTTTGCTGCTACTCTTATGTTTATTTTGCTTATTTTCTTCTTTTTTCCCCTAGATATTAATATTTTTTGTGTGTGATTTGTTTTTTTCCCCACTTTAACCAGGTTGATGAGACTAGTGCATTGAAGCAAAAAGTTGCTGATCTTGAGGTGGCCAACAGATTATTAATGTCTATAGTGGATGATATATGGTCACAGTTTGTGGCATTTAAGGAGTATGAGCCAGTGAATGAAATGAAGTCAGTGTTTGCAACATTTACCAAAGCATATCAATTAGTCAGCGATATGTAGTCATAGTTTGCAACATTTAAGCAAGAAAATGAGTCAGGAAATCAGATTAAGGAGTTTGTAGAATAGCTTGGTGAAATTCAATCTTTCATTGATTCTCTTAAATGTGGTGTGAGTGACCACTTGCTACTAATTTTGGTAAAACTTCAGAGTTTGTTATGTTGCATGATCAAGTGTTGTTGGAAAAGAAGGTCACTGGTTTATTTGAAAAGAGAGGTCTATGGGTTGAGAAGATTTTGGAGTCTGTTCGAGCTTTCTGAAGTAAGGAGTGATGTTACTTCTTTTCGCTTCCATTTCACTGAAATGATTGGTAATGTCTTACACAATGTTAAGTCAATAGGAACTGGTGACTCGATGCCAAATTTGAGCATCAGTGATATGCTTGGTGATGTCTTACAAGAAGTCAAGTAGGAAAAGGTGACGTTGCTACTAATGTGAACATTCAGCAGAACACCCTTGTTTCTGGTGTTTTTTCTCAAAACAATGATGTAATATTATATAAGTATACTATTAAATTTTTTGTAATTCCTTTTGACTGTTATATTTTTTTTCCTTTTTTTTTTTAAAAAAAACTGTGTTTTAGGCGTTGGTGGAAGATTAGATTGGCCTGCAAGTTGTGTTTGTATGTGATCACCATGGGAAGAATGCGGTTCAGGAAGATGCAATTGAGAAGTACCGTAGGAAGAATGTTGTTCAGGAAGATGCAATTGAGAATTTTGTCATACAATTGGAAGACTCTGTTAATGCCAGTCAGTTTCCAGATTTATCTTTGTTTAAATCTCCTTTTTTTTTATCTTCATCTTGATGCACCTCCACCAAAAAAGACTATGCCCTCTCAAGATGACCATTTTTTTTATAAAGATGTTTATATTCAAGTTGAAGCTGCCTTTGAAGTTGCCACTAAGCAAACTGTTTCAAGCAAAAAACTTGTATACCTCTCTTTTATTTTCCCTTTTTTTTAATGTTATTTTCTTACTTTATTAATATTGTTTTGTCCTTAATATTTCTATTTTTTTAGGATGATGAAATTATTCATAATGATGAGCTTAGTAAGCAAGTTGATACTAGAGTCGATATTATGTATAAGCCATATTCTCATGTGATATCTAGACTATGTATTTCTCTTGTTCTTGTATGTTTTTATTTCATTTCTACAGCTATTTATATTGTTGATTCAAATGCTATAGGATGATGCATTCTTTCTGTATGAGAATGAGAATGTTCAAAAGAATTGGTTGCAGTAGTTGATGTTGCATCTAGGGGATCTTTGTCTGAAGAACAGTAGGTATGCCACATTTATTTATTTTTTAATACTTTTTAATGTTCTTTTAAGTGCCAGTTGAAAACCCTTGTTCAGTCACTTCCATTGTGGATGACCCGAGTTCTCTAATAGTAAATACACTAGTAAAGCTTTTAGTGTCTCTTGGGTCATCTGGGTTCAAACTTGATATTCGAGGAGGATCTCTATTTGCTCTTAAAGAGGCCCTGGAACCTGCGGATGTGTCTGATGTATATGTATTCACGTCCTGCTTCAAAGTTGGATACAAACCGAGACATAGTGTTCAATAATTTTTTATGTTTGTATGTTGTTTGTTTCAACACCTTGATGTCTTTTTCTATTACCAACGTCAATTTGCTCGGTTTAGTGGCAAGGTTGGCATTAGTGCTACAATGATAGTTTCTATTTTTGTGCATCTTATGCATAAAGATTTAGATAAGTTTGCACATTGTCCCTCATTAATCACTTCAAAGAATCCTCTTATGGGGCATGTGAAGGGTAGTGAGGTTGAGTTAAGTAGATGCTGGGGTGAGGTTGACTTTGTTTTGATTCTTGTATTGTTGTAGTTAAGTAATCACTGGATTTTGCTTTAGTTTGATGTTTATCGCCGTACAATCTTTATGTTCGATTCATGTTCTATTAGTTTGATGCATAAACGAGTTTCAGATTATGTTGATAAATATTGTAAGATATTGCCTTAGTTGATAGCACGTGCTAATATTTTGGTGCCGAAGAAAAAGGTAGATACTTAATATTTAGAGCCACTGAAAGTCGAGGTTGTGAGCAAGTTGCCACAACAACGAAATGGGTATGCTATTATAGTTCATGCCGTATTGATTTGTTTATTTATTTATTTATTTTTAACTAATGCACTCATGATTGTGGAGTATTCATCATCAAATATGCAAAATATTTGCTTTTCAATAAGCTTCTAGATATACCTATATCATTTGATACAAAAACTATTCATTTACATTTGGCTGCCTAGCTGTACAAGTTTGCAAATCAGTAAAGTGAAGTGGTGTCTAGAAGAAAAATATTGTTGGCAGCTGACATTTGATGTATTTTTGTTTGCGACAGGATTATTTTGTCTATAATTTTTGGAACTTGACATTATATGGATGTGGTTGCTTCTTATGACTTGATGTTGGACTAGTTTTTCTAAGGTTAGATGTAATGCTTTATTATGACTTCTTGTTGGATGTACTTCTAATGACACTTTTCATTTTTATTTTAATATTAGTATTGTTTCACCATTGTGTCATGTTTTCAAATTTCTTAATGTAAATATCTATTGGTCTTATGTTATTTTAATTATTAAATGTAGCATTTTGATGTGGAATATAAGTTTTGTTATTTTTTCCCCTTTTTGTGCCATTTTTCTTGTGTTTTTTCTATTTGATGGCTTCTAAAATTACTTATGTAATTGTTTCTACTGTGACATGTTGTTTTGGGGTTGTGCGATTTTGCTTTTTTTTTTTTTTGGTGACCTTGTGATCTTCTACGTTTCTTATGTGACCTGCTGTTTTTGAGTTGTGTGATTATGCTTTTTTTTTTTTCGTGTGATCTTGTGACCTTTTGTAACTTGGAGGATATGTATTGTTTATGCTTTGTGACCTTTTATGACTTTGTGACTTAGAGGGGATTTTTTATATTTTTTTGCATTATGTGACATCTGTAAGCTTTTGCTAGTTAAGTACAGTAAGTTGCTATATTGTGATTTATTTTTGTTTTATAGATGTGCAAATCAAACGTGTGCTTTTGTTAAGAGTTTGTACCTAGTGTTTCATGACTTCGATGCTGAAGTTTTTGAACTGTTGTATCTTTAGACTACATTTACAATGAAAAAGAGATTAGTAAAATTTAAGCAAATACATACATGTGACCATAATTCAATATATACTTGTAATATTATAGATAAATAAAATATCTTAACCAAATGCTATTACAAAATAAACACCTAAGGTTCTTAATTTGCTAAAAAAAACTCTTAATTTGTTAATATTGCTATAGTTTTCATGTTAACACAATTTGCTAAAACAACTCTTTTGTTGTCCCCGAATTTCAGTCATAGAAATTTCATTGTTTGTTAATCCTCTTCAATTTTCTAGTTTTCCCTTGAAGATTGTTTGGCTAAGTCATAGTTAATCTATGTACCAGTTGTGCTGCTACCTTCCTCATCACGATGGCTTTTTATGGTGTTGTGGTTGGTGTTTTGTTGTTGCCTCCTTCTTGATGTTTTTGCTTCTCCTCTTCACTAGATTTTCCTTTTTTCTCACTTGATGTTGTACAAATAATGTAGACACTAATTTAGGGAATTAGACAAGTATTAATATTCAAATAATATTAATAATGTAATAAATAATTTGGATAAATGTGTAAATTATGGCATTTTAACATTTTCTCAATTCATCTATTTCTGGATGTTTTATATCGACCATCAACTTTATTGCATGAGGGTCATTGATTATTCCTATGTTGCCTGTAATGAATATGCAGATTTCATATTTATTTCTGTCTTTTTTAAATACATATATATATATATATATATTTGATGATGTGTATACAAACTTAGGATTGATTGTGTTCGGCAAAGTTGTATTAGTATGTAGATTGGCTCGTTCTTCATTATCCTCGGGTAGTCCTACATTATCCTTGCACATGAATATATCATTGTGCATAATATTTCTTCCTGCAAAATTGTGGTCCATTTCATGATTTCAATGATTTAGTTGTTCATATTATTTATTGTACATTATAGCAAATTGTAGTAAAGAGTGACAATTATCTATTTGTGATTTACTCCTTGTCTTGTAATGTCATTTCTAATTTTCTTGGTATGTTCTGCTGTGCTTCTGAGCTATTTTCTTGGACAATAGGTCTTCCTGTGTATGTGTAGCAAGTGAATGAATTAATTGAGTTAGTTCAGGTAAATAATATAATAAAAATACTCGTAATAATAAATGTTTATTTGAAACAATAAAATGGAAAACATGACCAAATAAGGGTCCTACTTTGGGGTGTCCTATTACCTGAATTTCTGTGAATGAGCAGAAGTTGTAGACATTGAATGAAAATTTTTTTCCCTACAGTTGGTCCAACAAATGTTTAATTTGTAAAAAAATAGGCTCTGTGATACACATTTCACAGGTATTGTAACGATCCACTCCACTTTGATATGATATTGTCCGCTTTGGGCCTAGCCCGCACTGTTTTGCTCTTGGGCTGCCACCTAAAAGGTCTCATGTCAGTTGGAATGGGTCTCTTAACTTATAAACTGATCTCATATTCTCTACCTAAGCAATGTGGGATTGAGACTGTCACAAGTATCAATTAGAGCTTCTTCTACTGTTGCTTGTATTCTTGTCCCCTACAAACACTAACCTTTTGATCTACATAGATAATTTCTAGTGATCTAGAAGTGTCTTTACTTTGTGGAACAAGCCATTTACGTGCACAATAGACCTTTATTCTCTAGTTATAATTATTCTTGTTTATGTACTTCAACAGTATATAAGGTGCTATAGTTTTAATTAGATGAGAAACTTCCAAGTATGACTGCAGAGATTTCTTTTAAAATATTTTGTACTCACATCTAGTCACATATGTATAAGGGAAGTAATCAATTTTTGTCATATATGATATACATATAATACACGTTTAGAGTGGTTTAGTAACTGGTTAAAATGTGGTTTATTAAAAGCTACTTTATTTTGACTTTTAGGAGAAAAGCTGGTTTATTAACTACCTAAAATGTGGTTTATTAAAAGTTGTTTTTATTGTGATTTTTAGGAGAAAAAACTGACCTGACTGTAGTTAAGTAATAACTACTGTAATAAATCTTATCTTTTAGTAGCTGTCTCGTCCTACAGCTGTGGCTTTTTTGTTTCTACAGTAGATTTTATCACCCACGGAAAACAGCAGTTCTACATAAATCACAAGGTTTATTATACTGAAACTATAGTAATAATGGAAAACGATATTCAAAACTTATTATTCCTTGTCTAGTGCTGGACATTTTACCATTTGTTGTGATTCCTTTGTTGCTGCAAACTGTGAATTTCATTTTGAATAATGCTTGGAGATTGTGGTTTTTTTTTTTTTTTGGAAAATTATAATCTTGTAATCAGTGGTGAAGTCTCAGAATTCACAATATTACACACTTATTGGAAAACATATTATTCCAAGGATTAGCATAGTAGTAACAAGTAGTCACAACTTATCATGAATTGTTTTTTTTTTTTTTCAACAAAACTTATCATGAATTGTTATTATCACTATTTTTTAATATTTTTCATTAGTTATTGTACGGTGATAAAATCATGTTATAATTTATAATTTTTCATTCATAACACATAAAAACACCAGCTAGTTAGATCAAAAAAATTGAAAAAAGTTCCACAAACAATTTTTGAAATTCTGTCACCATTTCTTCTGCAAAATTCAACCATCTCAAGTACTATATTATTAAGGGATGTGAAAGAAATTCAAGAATGGCATGTGAAGGTCCGAGTTGCACAAAAATTGATTGTTTCACAGGCTACTAAAACTCCAAGAACATTAGAAATGCTTCTGGTAGATAAAGAAGGGACTAGAATTCAAGTAACAGTGGAAGACTTTCTGATTGAGCAATTTCACAAATATATCCATGAATATCACTTTGTTTGTATAAGATATATGACTGAATGTTGGAGAGAATGCTAGTATTTATCAAGTAATAAGTACTACATTTACTGGACAAATAGTTCAATAATGGTTCCCCTTAGACACTTACAATTTCCGTTCCTTTGTTGTAATACAAGCAACATGCCACTCTAGACGAGCACTCTTATTTGGTGATATTTTTTCTTCCTTTGTTGTTTTAGTTTTTTAAATAAAATTTACTGTTCTTAGTTTTTCCTAATTTGTTTTTTCAGTGTCACATTAAGTTAATTATTTCACCCTATTTATGCATAGATATAATAGAGAAAATTGTCATAGTAGATAGCTTTGGAATGCACCTTTCTACTGACAGTGAGAAAGCAAGGAAACTGAAATTGACACTGGAAGATTCAGAATAATATCAACTTTAAAACAAGTTGCATATGTTAACTACAAATAGAAATTATTTTCCCTACTAGAATTGTTTTTAATGATTCATTGAATACCTACAGGAAAAATCAGATTTCATGTACTTTGACAGATGGATATGCAAGGGTATTGTATGACTATTTGAGTAATAATCCCAACAAAACACGCTTCATTATGTTACAACTTTGACGGACATAGATAATTGAAAGTTTATTTTTAGTGGGAAACAGAGTATTAAATAATTAAAAAAAAAAAAAGAGAACAGACAATTGATAGTACTGTTTCAATGTTGTTTACAGGCAATGTTGGGATCATCACTGTATCTACAATCACAAAAATGAGAATAAATTCAGTAGTGAACGATCTTGAAGAATTTAAGCAAGGTTATTAAAAAGATTCTTCATGTTACTATATATGTATATATATATTACTGGATTTTGGATATTAACAACATTGTTAATCTATTTCTACAGCCTGTTTCCCGAGAAAGCAGCCTGTTTCCCGAGAAAGTGAATTCAGATAACGTGATGAGGGACCAAGTGGTGGCAATGTTGGTGAGGATGATGATAGTTCAATCCCAAAAAAGGCCAGTAACATAACATGGGATGATGCAAAATGAGATATGCAACTTATAATGACAGATTTTAATCTGTCTTAGAATTATATTAGACTACAGTATTAATAGTTATTGTTATTGTTATTTTGAACAATTAATTTTGTTTATGTTTTGTTACTATTTATTAGTCATATAGCTTTTAATTGTGACCGCATTTTAATTTCCTATGATCATATTTCAATATATATAATTTATGCAATTCTGGGATAGAGAAGGAGTTTTGATTTTATTCAAACATATAAGTCATATTTGACATAAACAATGCAACATTGCCAAACTTCAAAAAAAAAAAAAGAACACATACAATTAAAAATAATCACTTTCCTGCAATTGTCATAAATCATCACATTGAATAGACTCTTGAAAAAACTCTAAGTTGTATCATTACATACATAATTAACGACTACTATTTTAAGACTCAGATAACCTCAATTTCTTGGCTGGTTTATTGGTTTTATTTTTCTTTTTTTTCTAGAGGGAGCATACCAGTTCATGTTCTTCAATTGTGTCTAGTAACTCAACACCAAGCACACTTCAAAACTACTTTACACTCAGCACGCGATCTGAATCTCTTCTCAGTAAGCCTTCCACAACTTCTCTTCTAATTAGGTAGAGCAGCTAGTTGTGCCTGAACATCTTCTGAGATATCCCATTTCGATTCATCTCCTATTGGGAATAATGTACACTGATATGTCTGCACATACTCTGTCTTCATATAATATGTTAAGCAAAAATCATATTGATCCAGGTGTTGCACACTAATTGTAGTTAATGCGTGTGCACAGCGTATAAAATCTATTTGAAACTTCATGCAAGTGCAAGTTCTTCTATCAAGGTCAATAGTGTGTATTGTGGTGTCATCTTTCACCTCATACATGTTATGGCTAGTTGTTGAAACCTATATACGTAATACACATTCAGTCAGTATAACAATTTGTGTTACCAGAAAGCATTTCATATTCAGCATGTATACCTTTAGATTGTTGCAGTCTGCAAGTCTAATTCATAATATATTTTCATACTTCAGTGTCATTCTTGTAAATGTTGAAACGGTTTCATGTCTATTTTTGAATGTCCATTGTTGAAGTTTATATCTTAGTGACTCCAATAACGCTATAACTGGGTAGTCTTTTATTGATTTGATCATGGAATTAATAAACTACACAATGTTTGAGTCATAAGATCGGAATCGATTTCTTGTCATGTATGTAGTTGCCGAGTTTTCGTACCCGGCATTAACTTGTTAGTCACAGAACAAAATTTGTTAGAATTTCTACAGTAATAAGGAATGTTAAAATCTTTTTCTGTTGAATTAATTAATATGAATAATATTACATCCAAGTAGCCACGAATTGCTGGATCAACTTTATCTAGTCTCTTCATGTAGTACTCAAAGATGGTGTATATGCTATTACAGTAGCATTGAAGGGCCTTCTTTTTTCCCCCACATTCTTGATGAAGTTTGAACACAAGTTTTTCAAAATGTGGTGAATACAGGCAGCATGAAAGGCATTCCGCATTTGGATACACTTCAGATACTGCATGCTCAATACTACTGTGATGATCTGAAACTTTGCACATGACAATGAACTAATAATTAAATATACTCGCTTTTCCACAAGGTACCAAAACTGAAGATGTTAGTGGCAAAGTATGGACTTGAGGAGAATGAACTTTGAACAATTGCTAACCAAGCTAATGAAGGAAAAGTAATGCCAAGTTATCTTGAGATTCTATCTTTTATTAGGTTTAAGGTGGGGTACATGAGCTAGTGGTCTACATACAACCAATAATCATTTATGGTCCAAAGAGCTCCATCTATAAGAAAAGTTGGATTTTCATATTTCTGAGGCATAGCTAATTTTTTGTAGTCTCTCAAGCAAGACGAGACAAGTATGGATAAATCTCCTTTGAGATTAATGGTGCTACAGCAAGTAATTGAATCCACTACCATTGTGATGTGGAAAGCTTTCTTAGTTCATGGGATTGAAATTTTCCAGTTCATTATTTTTTTGTAGTGTAAAAATAATATAGTAAATTTAATGTGATAATAATTTTTTTTTAAAACTTGAAATACGAATTATTGGTGGTTCGAATGGTACTCTAGTAGTTAGAATACTTGCTTTTTGGGCCACAGGTCCTGAGTTCAAACCATACCTGCTCCTCCCCATATTTCGCTCCCCTATATCCCCCTTCTATGTAATTCAAAAAAAAATAACAAAAAAAAAAAGGATGATAATGATGAAGAAGAAGAAGAAATAGGAATTACTAACGGAAATGAGGGCTTCAATAAGCTCTCATATTTAGTATGTAAAAATAATTAATAAATTTAGTAAAAAATTTAAAAAAAGAAAGATGCAGAAGAAGAAGAAATAAGAATTACTAATGGAAATGAGGGCTTCAATAAGCTCTCATATTTATTATGTAAAAATAATTAGTAAATTTAGTATTTATTTTCTCTTAATTTAGTATTTATTTTCTCTTACTAATTAAGTGTGCTTACCAACGGAAATGGGGCCTTCAGTAACGAAAATTTCCTTTATTAATAGCACATTTTCTTATAGTATACGAAAAATATAGGTTTAAAATTTAATATTTCAGTTATATTCATCGTTTCTTAATTTGTGTGAAAATATCTACTATAGTACCTCAGTGGGACGCAAAGAGTGATAGTTAAACAGGATGTCTTGAAAAATAGAGATATTTTTTACACAGTTTTTAAAATTAAGGTACGTTAAACTTTTTTTGTAAAAATCAGATGTTTTAGGTGTTTTTACATTGTGATATCATAGTATTGCCACACAATATTCAAAATTCGTCAAAACACCTAGTCATATCAAAACACCGGGTCACAACAAAAATGACTCGCCAAAACATCAAGTCACATAAAAACATCGAGTCACAATAAAAACAACTCGCCAAAACACTGAGACAAATAAAATACAATTCCAAAACACCGAGTCACAACAAAAACAACTCGCCAAAATACCAAGTCAAATCAAACATAACTCCAAAATACCAAGTTACAACAAAAAAAAATTCGTCATAACATCGAGTCGCAAAAAAAACAACTCGACAAAACACCGAGCCACAAAAAAAAACAACTCGGCACAACACCAAGCCACAACAAAAAGAAACTCGCCAAAACATCAAGTCACATCAAAACACCAAATCACAACAAAAACAACTTGTCAAAACACCTAGTCAAATCAAACACAACTCCAAAACACTGTGTTACAACAAAAATAACACAAAAATAACTTTCCAAAACACCGAGTCAAATCAAACACAACTCTAAAATACCGAGTCATAACAAAAACAACTTGCCAAAATATCGAGTTGTAACAAAAACAACGCGCCAAAACACCGAGTTACAACACAATAAGTCGACGGAACATCTGAGTCAGAACAACACAACAGCTTACCGGAACACCTAGTCACAACAACAAAACAACTCACCCGAACACCTAATCACAGCAAATACAATAATTCGCCAGAACAAACAAATTACAACAACATAACTCGCGAGAACACCCAATCACAACAAATACAACAATTCATCAGAAAAACCGAATTACAACAACATAACAATATAACCAAATTACAAAGTTGAAACTTTTTTTTTTAAAACAAACATCAAATTGTATTCATACCCCCAAATAAAGGTACATCTAAGGGACAATGTATACATTTCAACCCTTCTCCAACTTGATTATAAAATGGAAGCAAAAACCGTGGTTAAAAACAAAGCCAGTACAAGGAGAGAAATAAAAGAAACAAAAAAACAGAGAGCACCAAATTAAAAAAAAAAAACCACTTACAGCAGCCTAAACAACAGCAAATTCAAGACCATCTGCAAAGCAAAAAGAACAGCTAGCCACTACCTCCAAAGAAACCCAATCAAAAGGTGGCACCGACGCCATCATTACACCAAAATCCCAATTTTCCCAGAAGCATGCTGCCCACCAAGACACATATCCATCTAAATTTGAAAACAATCCAAATTGAAACTGTAATTAAACAAAAGTCGTGATAGATGCAGTCCTAACCTGGAGTTTAGGAAAGTCCTGGTCCGAACAAGGGTCTGTCACCTTTGAATTCCAGTAATTTGTCCAACATTAAAGCTCTTGGCGTTGATGATTTAGACAAAGCCACACTAAAAGGTTATCTCTACATCTTTGAGGAGTTGATCGATATGGAAGAGAACGAAATTACAACATTCCACAACCGACTACGACTTCACGAAGATGACGGAGAACCAGTCACAATTTATCGAAAACTCTATGCCACTGGGATGATTTGGGTGACAAAGCTGGTGAATAAAGAGGGACTTCAAAATGCGATCCAAATCATATGGAAAACAGATAGTGAGTGATTGAGGGAGGAGAGAGAGCGAGTTTTTTTTTTAATATAACACCTGAAATCTATAAAACGGGTATCTAGCCGAAGGGAAATGCAAATGGGCCAGAAAAAGGCCTGATATGGCTAATTAATCTTAGTTAAACCATAGACATAGAAAAGGGTGGGATGGATTGAGCTTTAGCTCGGTCCAACCCGAGCCCAACTCTATATATTTTTCTTAGGTTGGTTGTTTTTCTTAACCAATTTTATTACATCTTACTAGTCTCTTACGCATGCATTACATGGCAAAACTACATGAAGTGAAGTATAACAAAATAGAAATAAATAAAAATTCAATATTAGTTGTCTTATAGTGCCCACTCTAGGCGGGAAAAAAATATAGTAGAGACTTAAGTCTCTTAATTAATATATAGATAGATAGATTGAAAAATGATTTCAATTTATAGAATCAAAAAAATTTCACAATTAAGAATTGGAATTGATTGAGACCAACGAACTCTAAATGCTAAATCAATCCATTCAATTCTATCGTTCTTTGTTATTGTGACTATTTCTAGTTTCCATATCCACTGTCGTCGCTTTTTTTTTTATTTCATAGGTTTAAAAGGTTTAACCTCGACTTAAATTTAAAAGAAATAGGTATCTATATTATATGTTACAAGACTATCTTATATTATATGTTTAAATTCTATATTACTTTTTAAGATTATCTTATATTTGATATTAAATCTTACTTCCTAACTGTAATTTGATATACATTTAATTTGTGTTTTGTACATGAAGTCAAAAAATTCTATTCTCAACCATTTATGGCATGCAGGATTTTTTATTTTTTTTAAAAAAAGGGAAAAAAAGTGCCCCCAAAGCCTCGCTTTCCCACCCCATGCTTTTATCTCTAAATTTAGCTCGGTCCTGCATAAATTTCTAACTTCATCCTTGAGTTAAACTTAAAATGATGGCATGTCACTTGAAATCTATTTTTATACTTATTGAGCTAGTTTAAATTTAACATGTTGTCCTACAAGTGCTAATAAATAAGACTCATTTTCCATTCATTTTTCAGCCTTTCACATGATTCTCCTCAGCTCAAAATCTTCAAGCCATCTCTGTCTTTGCATGATCGCTGCCTTTTCTTTGCCACAAACCAACCAAAAGAAAGTTTTATGAAATTTAATTAATTCAACCCGTTTTTTACTTAGCAGCCGTAGTCCTTGAACCGTTCGCTCAAGTTGCTCTTACGTACGCTTGACCGACCTACATAGTCTCTAGAAGAAAAATAATACTCTCTCATTGTGGTGGGTGCCAGGGGAATATATATATATATATATATATATATTATGTGTATTTTGACAACTCAATTTATAAACAACTTTATTTAATTATAAATTACCTGTTGATATCATTTCATTAGCTTTATCTTTTTTAAAAAGTAATAAAAAAACAATAAAAGTCAAGTTGAATCATACCAAAAATTTTCAAACACTGGACATATGGTGCCGTAACAATACCGAATAGTGATGTGATATAATATCAGCACATCACATGGTATCGTCAAATCACATAAACAAGTATTACGTCACATCATCTACAACACCAAATATTGAGTGCTTAAACTTTTTCACAACTTTTCTATGATTAATATTCTCTCCTTGCTGTTGTTAAGGAAACAATAGAAGCAAAAGTTTACAAAAAAGACAAAAAGGAACTCCAATAATTTTCCCACACAACTTCCCGGCTGCTTCGTCTTCTTCATTTCTTGTTATGAATTAGGGTAACCCCTTTGGAGCTCTCTTCTTCGCATTAGCTTACCTTCCTGTTTTTGAGCTTCTTTCTATGAATTCTTGTATAGGTGTTGTTACTTAATTATGTCACGTGGAGTTACTCCAATATAGATGTTGCTATGTGTCTAAATTTTGAAATTTAAATTAATTGATAAATTAAGTTCATTTTTAAATGGTTCAAGACTAGAATTGCTACTGCTAGAGTACTGAGAAATTAAACCCTTGGTCAAAGATATAACAAATCCGTTCAAGCTCAAGCCTGGCCGCAATCCAATCTGTTTGTCTACAGTGCATATTCACATGCATTTCAGTGAGAGGTCCTTTTTTCACTGGTTTTTTTATCTCCCATTTATTCATATTAAATATTGCTTGCTTTCAGTTTTTTCCCCATATACAATTGGTCTATGAAATGAAAACATTAAAATGTTGTCCGCTTATGTGATCATAAATCATGCAGCGTGGATGTCGTGTTCTTCTTTAATATATATATATATATATATATATATATATATATGGGTGATAGTTTAAGTGGTAAAGGCAACAATTATCAAGACGAGATCATGGGGTTCGAGTATATACCCCTCCCGAAGTTCATCAAATTGCATAATAGAAAAAAAAATTTGAAAAAAATTATAAATCACAAACCAAAATTCAATTGATTATAAGAACATGGAACATGTTTCTTTACCTTACTCAGTTACTAGTTGGGAAACTTAATTAGTACAAAATGTGATTTTTTTGCCTATGAAATGTCCTATTTTATCTTGAAATTTTAATGACAAGAGATATATTTGCACACACCAACTCACCTGACAAGTAAGGGAAAGTAACACATCTCATAAAAACACTCCTTTCTAAAGTTAGATCCTGAATTTGAATCTATACTAACACTCTTCATCAAAGTTTCCTCAACTGTACAAAAGAACACTCATAATTAGTCTTTGGCAAGAGTAATGAAGAACTTCCTTATTAATTCACTGATTGTGTACTAACATAGAGGGTAAAACTATCAATTAACACATTTATATTGTTTGAGATTCAAATTTTTTTAAAGACAGAAACTATCAATTGGTGAACTAATGTTAACGTATAGCAGATCCATACCCTTCCTTCCCATAAAACAACAAAAACAAAGTGAATAATTCTACATTGACAAAAAAAGAGACTAAGAGTGACAAAATAGACATGTGGCCTATGTGATTACTATTGATGTAAAAGTGTTGTAATGTGTTGAAAAATAAGATCCTGCCATCTGTCAGCTTTATTTAACTTTTTGTTTGCCATTTTGTTCAAATAGCAAAACTCATAGAAAGTTTTATGAAATGAAGTAATTTGCATTCCGTTAGCAGCCATAGTCCTTGAACCGATCTACATAATAATAGTAACAATCTAGAAGGAAAACAAAAACCCTCTCCTTGTCCTTGTCAAGAATAAAATAAAGTAAACAAATCCTTATAATAATTTTCCCACACAACTTCCCAATCCCAGCTGCTTCTTCATTTTCTTCCTCCCTTTCCTCTCCAAGTTTTTCGAATTACCCAATTTTCCTACTAGTTCTGATTTTTGAAGGGTATGAATGAGTAGTGACTCGTTGTCTGGTGATATTAACTCGTTGTGACCCTCTAACCGTTGTGACTTGCTGTGACTTTGTACCCACTTTGAGACTTTGTACTCACGTGATTTTTGAAAACAAATCATATACCTACCTTATTTGTGAACAATATAAAAGTTTCATTTATATTGTGTAATGTCCCCATCTAAAAAATAGAGTCGGACGTCAGGGTGTCTCCTTAAATAAATAATTGGACTCAAGCTAGGAATCCACTTACAAACTTGCGTTTTTCTTTAAAATAAAATAGATGACCAATGTAAATTTCTTTAAAATTTCTATTGTGACCAAATTTATCGAATAACAGAATTAGGGTAGTAGCGACATGTTTGAAATTCTTTGAAGCTTTATAAATGATAAATTTTCATTTATGAAAATCCAGTCACTACAGCCAAAACTAAAGATGTTAGTGACAAATTGCATGACTCTGCAAGAGGAAAATGCACAGATTGCTAACTAAGCTAGGAGCAAGTTTAATGTTGAGAGAAAAGAACTAAGGGGAAAAAAGCTAAGGGAAAAAACGAGGGGAAAACACTATTTCCAAATAATGTGTGCTGATATCAAATTCAGCTTTCGACTCAACAAACAAAATTTGTATTCACATGAAATTTGTATTTGAATCGATTTATGCAGTTAATGTGTAAAAGTAAAGAATGTTTGCAATTAATGAAACATCATAAATGTGCCAAAAACAAGAAGAATGGGATTTTTTTGGGTGTCTCCCCTTTTTCTGAGCTTCATTTGTTCTATTTATAATGTAAACTTGTCATTTGCATAGGAACAATGATTGCATGCATTTAATGCTGGACTCACAAAAATGACGCAAGGGTCAAATCGGTAACCCTTCATTTTTTATTAATGGCTACTTAAGCCATACATGGGATGGGTAACCACCGCTTCGCATTTAATGTTGGAGTCCCATCAGTCGTAACTGATAAGATTTCCCACGTGGGTTCCCAAGCTGCTGCTTAAGTGGAAAGTTTGCTAGGTCATGGAGTTAGATTGAGGAGCTGCAAGCTCGTTGGCGCAGTGGCCAGACGTCCTGAACCCTGGGAATGCTAGAAGAGAGATTCATTCCTAAGTTCGCTGAAACGGATTTCTAGGTCTTTTGGTCATTTGGTTGCTAGGTCGTTGAGTTAGGTGAGGCCCTCAGGGGCCTATTTCCAAGGCCCTACGACCGTTTACCTTAGTTGACCTTTGACCTTCATTGACATTTGCAACCTTGTGGCTAAAAAATGCCCCCTCAAGGTCGCTGTTCCTGGACCTCAGGGCTAGCGCCCTTGAAGTTATGCTGACAGTTTCCCTCAAAGATTTCTTTGCCACCTAAAGTTGGGCTTTTTGAATTTCAAAACGATTGGTATAGCACACTCTGCCACGTGTCAATCATATGATGGAATGGCGTGTTTTAGGGATTTAAAGGCAATGATCATTAATTCAACCAATGCCTCTTTGTTTCCCGATGTCACACAGTGCAGCCATCCTTTTACCTTCTCTCTGACCTATTTATACCCTTCTCTCCTTATTTTCTTTCCCATTCACTTCTGTTTGGCCATCAGTTTTTTCAGGCTTCCTTTTTCACGCCTGAGTCTTCACCATCCTTTTCCAAGCTTTCGCGATACCCTTAGTATAAAGATAACTATTCTTTTTTCTATTTTTGGGGAATTTTTCATTGGAATTCCTGGTTAGCTTCCGGAATTCAGAGAGAGCTTTTTTCCGGAGAGAGGCATAGAAGAAGGAGTTGTGGTAAATGTAGAAAGATCCACATATCAGGAGGTGGTTGGACCAGTGCCAGAGGTCTAGTTCGAATGGACCGATGATGAGAGTAAGGAAGAGGGTGATGAGGAGGAAGTTAGTTCCAGCGGAAGGCCTCCGGTGGCAGTGATTCGTGATAAAGACCGGCTATGGGTATTGCAAACATATTCCTTCAAAGGCGAAGGAGAGCGATTTGAATGTATTACGGCAAAACTATTGTGTTCCAGACCTCATAGCACTGTGGGTCTCTTATAAAGGAGAGCGGGCTCATTGCCCCTGAAGGGTGTGTTGTAGTGAAAACGAGGATGTTGAGGCTGGTTTTCGCGTTCTGCTCCCACGATCTATTACCGGGCTATTAAGGTTTTGGGGAATTCCCCCTTCCCAAATCACTCCTGCAAGCTAGATGACCATAATTTGGGTCCTTACTCTCTGGCAACGCAGAGGCTGGGGATATCCGAGCCCTAAGGACTTCAACTCGTATTACGTGCTGAGGACCTTGCCATCTGAGAAAGGTGGTTTCATGTAGCCGCGTGACCCAAGGCCGGGACCTTGAGCCTTTGGGGAAATCTAGTGAGGGGGGCGTCCGAATCTGGGCCAAACTGAAAAGAGAGTTGGTTCTGGGTGGGGGTTGAGTGTAGGAGCCCGCTAAGTTCAGGTGATGAGGACACAAACGTCCCCACGAGCTACGTGGAACTCAGTAAACACGCTTTCAATTAAACTTCTCCTGCGACCTGACGAATTGACGTTTAAGTGCGTTTTCCTTTCTTATTAGGTATTTGAATGAGATCAACTGTTAACTAAGCCAATTAAGGAGCAAGCAGAGATTGTTGCCCAGATTCCTGAACATTATTGTGACGTCACAGAATTGAAGAAAGAGGATTTTTTGGTCAGCACCGGTCTGTTTGTTCCCAAGACCGAGCACGTTTTCAGGGATTCCAACAACTGTAAGCGATTGATCCCTTAACAGGCCTATCATTGCTTGCTTGACAACTTGTTTTTGAAGATTTTAGCTACCTGACACTTGGTGCCTTTTTTCAGGGAAAAAACATCCTTCCAAGGGCCAAAGGCAGTCCGTTTGTGAAACTGAGAAGAAGAGAGCTGCGTGGGAAAAAAGGAGAGCTACTCGTGACCAAGCAGAGGGGATGAGGACTGCTGCACAACTCACTGAGGCTCTCAGGAGACAGGATGAGAAGAAGAAGTTGAGGTAGGAGAAAGCTGCTGGAAAATGGCCTATGATAGTAGATGATACGGTCGTCTCTGAGTGACCTGGTAAATGGCGATTGGCCATCTAGGAGCCTTCGGCTATCCATCCCCTAGTAGCTCCTATGTGTCTTTTGGTCAGCGATGAGCGACCTAGCAAGGAGACCCTTGATCTGCTGTGTAAGGACCTTTTTTCTCCAAGTGGATCCAGCGCCTAGCCGAAATGGAGAAACTTCATGACAAAAAGCCGAAGGCACTGCTCAAGTTCAATTTGGCCTGGAAGCCTCTCTCTACTAGCGTCCTAGGAATGCCCAAGGCCGTCATAGACGCCATGAACAGCGTGGCACGGGGCTAGTCCAAGAAGTGGGAAGGCTTTGCTGCCAACTCAACGATGGGGGAACTTCTGTAGGCTAGCAAGGCGATGCAAGCTCGGTTGGCTATTTTAGATGAGCACGCTATGTTCCGCGTGGAGCACTTCGTTGGGGAGAAGGAAAAGCACTCTGACAAGGCGATTGAGGCCATCAAGGCTAAGGAGGAAATAGAATTGGTTCTTAGGGAGAAAGAGCAGGAACCTTATGTTTCCAGGGGAGAATCAGCTGACTTACGAATCAAGCTAGAGGACTGCAAGAAGAAGTATAAGGACCTAGGGACTCAATTGGCGATGGAGAGGTCGAGTTATGAGCTTTTCCTAAGAGAGGCTGAGAGTAGGGTTATCACCATTGAACTTGTTGGTTATAATGAGGCGGTTGAGAGATACAAGGCATCTGCGGAATATAAGAGCACTAATGCCGGCCTCTATTATGAGACGGCTAAGGAGATCCTTGGGGAAGTTGCAAGGTAGCACTCTGAGTATGACTTAGCCTTTCTCAAAGAGCAAGTTGCCAAGCTAAAGGAGGATTGTGGCTATGTGAGCTCCGACTAGGAAGATGAGGTCGAGATCATCTCTCAGTCAGAAGCTCATGCTCCACTGGAGCGGGTGTGGAGGCTGCTGTGGAAGTCGAGGCCGCTGTTTCAACTGGGAAAAATGTGGTTCCAGCCTCTGAGAACTGTACTTAAAAGTTTTTTGCAACCCAGCTCTTTTATTATCTGTACTCTTAAATGAAGGAAAGCACTTTTCCAACTGTTAGCTCGTTTTGTTAAAACAATTTTCCCATCGATCGTTCCTGTTTAGTGAGGAGCTCGTCCTCGCTTATGCCTGGTTGTGCAAAACACCACATGAATTTTAGGCTAAGTGTTAGGACACTTCGACAAGAAGCTTGTTCTAGTCTCAGGTCGCGTATACGTTGGCATAAAGAATTAAGGGTATATCCAAGTGCGAGCCCATTTGACCATCAGTTCGTTTTGATTTGTTCCAGTTGAACTTGTGGGCAGCTTGCCCCCAAATGTTAGATCGCATAACAAAGAGTTCGTCTCAACTTTTGGTCGTAGAGCCTTTTGTTTAGGTGAAGAATCATGGACTAAAAGCTTGCTATAGTCGTGGTTTTTGAGCAGGTGAGGCGAATCGTTTTAGACGAGTGTTAGGTCGCTAGTCAGAAGCTCGTTCTTACCTTGTTAGTGGAACCGTTTACTCAAGTATTAGGTTGCTGATTTGAAGATTGTTCCAACCTTGGTTGCTAAACCTTTTACTCAAGTGTTAGGTCGCTAGGTAGAAGCTCATTCTAACCTTGGTCGCCGAACCTTTTACTCGAGTGTTAGGCTGCTGATTAGAAGCTTGTTCCAACCTTGGTTGCTAAACCTTTTACTCGAGTGTTAGGTCGCTAGTTAGAAGCTCGCTCTAACCTTGGTCTCAGAACCTTTTACTTGAGTGTTAGGTTGCTGATCAAAAACTTATTCCAACCTTGGTTGCGCGACCTTTTACTCGACTGTCGTAGATTTGCCTTGTGTTCATATTTAGGGGGGGTATTTCATAGGGAAAATAAACATTTGTCATTTTGGGACATCAACTATTAAGTTGCAAAAGTGCAGCTCTGAAATTTTGGAGCTCGCAGGCATGTGAATGACCTGGCAGTTTACAAAAGATTGGAGACTATACAAAATTTAGAGTTGGTACCAGGCATTTATTATTTTTTTCTTTCCAAGACGTTCTACCTTTCACGAATGTGTCAACTCTGTGTCTCCTGCGCATTTCTTACTTATCACAGTGCTTTTGACCGCCATGCCGGGGAGGAATACTCCCCTTTTGAGGACTGGGTAAAGGTTTTTCCCGGCTCTTCCTATGGTTGGTCATTGTCATTGTTGCTTCCGCTCTCACGTCCGTGAGGTTGCTGATCTGGGAGGTTGGTTTTCTACAACTCTCGTTGTTTGAGCCCTTCTTAGTACACTCAGGAGAGCAAGGGCCAAGCTTATTGAACCGGCCAGATGAGCTATGGTGGGTTCTCAACTTTACTTCTTCCATCTTGGGATTAAGGATACAAAATTTCGGCTAGGCGGTTGTGCCCTCAACATAGTCCAAGTTGCCCTCTCGTGCCGCCCGTTGGTCGCCTCGCACGATGGCCTTCCTATAGTAGCTATGGAATTTCATGACGTAGTGGTAGATTGAAATTGTGGCCCTGAGCTCGTATAAGATTGGGCGTCCCAGTATGGCATTGTGGTTTGAAGGCACGTCCAAAATAATGAAATCTGCCATTATCCTTCTTTTGTAATACTCATATCCTAGTTCTACGAGGAGTGTGATTTGACCCTTTGCTTCCACATAATCCCCAGTGAAACCCTAGAGTCTGGTCCTGTAAGGCCTTAGGCTCTTCTAGTCTATTTTCATCTGCTTGAAAGTTCGTCAGTAGATGATGTTTACAGTGTTGTTGTTGTCCACCAAGGTCTTATGGATATTAACACCTGAAACCGACATGGTGATGACGAAGGCGTCCGCGTGAGAGTGTAACACACTGTAGGCATCTTCATTATAGAAGGAGAATGAGCTGGCTCAAGAGACGGGGGGTTGTGCCGTGAGAAAGTGGTAGCAATTATGAGCTTCTCTCACAAGACCTCGCCTCTGTCTCTTAGAACCCTCCATGCCATGGTTTTCGCCAACGAGTACACGGATTTCAGCTAGAGGTTGGTTCTGTGGGACTTGGGCGTTGAGGTCCACGTGGGGACGAGCTTGTCGGTCCTGCCCTTGGTAATTTGCCACGTATTCACTCAGGTATCCCCGTTTGATTAGCTTCTCGATCTCCTACTTGAGATGTCTGTATTCATCTATGTCATGACCCACACTCTTACGGTACTTGCAGTACTTGGACTGGTCAGCATCCTTCAATAGTTTCATTATAGGCCTCGCCTTGGGCAAGATTGGGTCATTCTACAAGATGTTGAAGATATGTTCAATGGAAGCGTTGAGTTTGGTAAAGGGTTTAGCCAAGCTGGGCGGCGTCTCGCTTCGTCGCAAGTCTTTTTTTATCTTTTGATCTTTTTTATCAACCTTCGGAGGCTTTTCAGACCTCAAACTCCCTTCAATGGTCTCCTTTACCCTTATGTATTTCTCGGCTCTGCTTAGAAGTTCCCTATAGATACTTGGGGGGTCCTCGTGCATGGCCCACAAAAAACTGGTATCCTTGTAAAGGCCCGACTTGATAGCTATCAAAACTAATTCATCTACCACTTTTTCCATAGTCATGACCTGCCTGTTGAAGCGGTCTAAGTAGCTCTTGAATGGTTCAGTCTTTCCCTGCTTGACGGTTCCTAACATCTCCTTGGGGGTTGTCCTGGCCTTTGACCCCATGAATTGGCATGCGAATTCAGAAGAGAGCTGCTCCTAACTGTGCATGGATCTTGGGGCCAAGTGACCATACTAGGTTTGTGCGTTCCCTTCCAAAGTAAGGGTGAAGACGTTACACATGATAGCTTCCGTTGCGTTTTGGAGCTCCATCCAAGATATGTATCGATGGAGGTGAGCGACTGGGTCCGACTCGTCGCAGTAAGTCCCTATCTAGGGGAGTTTCATTTTGGATGGCATAACGGCATCTCGAATTGAGAGGTCGAAAGGAGACGGCCTTCCCTACAGGTCGTCAGCTCCCTTTGCCCTTAGTTGTCTTTGCTCAAGGTCGTTTAGTCTTTTCCTCAGCTCATCCAGCTCGTGGACCTATTGTGGGAC
This sequence comes from Nyctanthes arbor-tristis, assembly GCA_963692815.1. NCBI lineage: Eukaryota > Viridiplantae > Streptophyta > Magnoliopsida > Lamiales > Oleaceae > Nyctanthes > Nyctanthes arbor-tristis. Next base: position 62,029 of record CAVNYN010269299.1, read on the forward strand.
TGGTTACTGGCTCCGAGAGGTCCTTGGAGACGAGATCGATGCATGACTGTAGTGGTGAGCTGGCGTTGGACTTCTTCTCCTCTACCTCCGTTCACCGGGTTGCTAGGGTACAGACGACCTGAGTCATCTAGGACCTCGCTACAGAACGGGCCCTAGCCTCGTGAACACAATGCTTCCGGTCGCCTTTTTGGAGGGAACCAGTGTAGCCTTGCTGTAAGGAGCTAGCTTACCAGAGTTTTGCATTGGGGTGAAGCTCAACCTTCTTCTAACTGGTTCCCTCAGAGAATTCACTCTTGTTGGGGACCTTTCCACATTGTCTACACGCCAAGAGGAGTTATCATCGGTTGTTGTTGGGACATTGGCGGGTTACGTTGTTGCAGCTGCCGCACTTCTTCGGCGAGGGCCTCCACTTACCGCCGAAGGGTCTCAGTTTCCATGGCCGGCGGCGGTTGTGAGGGACCGGCACCAGCTGCGCCTCGGTTCCTTCGAAACCCAGGAGGCAATCTGACATCACTGCTTCTTATTCTTTGGCTTCTAGAGCGTCTTCTACTCATTTCCTTTTGACGGGAGTTTTTCACACAGCTTTTTGTAAAGTTTTCCACAGACGGCCCCAATTTGTTGATATCAAATTCAGCCTTCAACTCAACAAATAAGATTTGTATTTGCGGGAAATTTCTATTGAATCGATTTATACTGTTAATGTGTAAAGACAAAAAATGTTTACAATAAATGAAAGATAGTAAATGTGCTAAAAACAAGAAGAATGAGATTTTTTGGGTGTCTCCCCCTTTTCTCAGCTTCATTTGTTCTATTTATAGTGTAAACTTGTCATTTACATCGGAACAATGATTGTATGCATTTAATGCTGGACCCACAAAAATAATACAGGGGTCAAATCAGCTGAGATTAACCCTTCACTTTTGACTAATGGCTGGCTAAGCAATGCATGGTCCCATCAGTCGTAAGTGATAAGATTTCCTACGTGTGTTCCAAAGCTGCTGCTTAGGTGGCAAGTTTGCAAGGTCACGGAGTTAGATTGAGGAGCTACGAGCTTGTTGACGCAGTGGCCAGACGTCCTAAACCCCGAGAATGCTAGAAGGGAAACGGATTTCCTAAGGTAGCTGAAACGGATTTCCAGGTCTTTTGGTTGCTAGGTTGTTGAGTTGGACGAGGCCCTTGGGGGCCTGTTTTCAAGGCCCTACGGCTGTTGGCCTTAGTTTACCTTTGACCCTTTTTTATATTTGCGACCTTGTGGCTACAATGTGTAAGGGAAAAATTGGGGGGAAAACACATTAAGGAAATTTGTTTATTTTTTAAAATTTTTTCACAAATTATTTTGTCATTACTTTTTTTTTTTTTATCATCCAACTAATATTCAATTTTAATAAAATATTATTATTTTTTTAAATTTATTATTATTTTTTTTTTCAAGGAAGAAATTTTTTTTAAAAAAACCACTACTAACTTTGAGAGTTTTAGAGACTTGTAAAAGTGCCACAAATAATGTAGTTAGAGGCAAAAAAAAAAAAACAAAGTTCAAACGCCCCTAAAAGAATGAGAGGCATATTAGTAAATGTTCTTATAAATGGTGCCCCTAATAATAAGTAGAGGCAGATTGAATACTAGAAGTGCCTCTAATAATATATAGGCCACGTAGGACAAATTCTATTAGAGACACTTAATTAAATGCCCCAGTTAAACAATAGAGGCGCTTATAAGCATTTTCATAATTAATTGAGTGATAAATAAATATTAATTATAAAGATACATCTATGCGCCCCTATTACATTTAAGTTTAATTTAATTAAATAAATAATATTGACACCTTTTTATTATTATTACTACTACTATTACGGGAAAAAGAAAATATTTCTAATTAAATAAAAACTGAAATAATAATAATAATAATAGTATGTTAAATCATAAAATTTAAGAGTAAATATTCAAACATTACAACGAATAAGAAAGAATATCAAATAAAAGTAGCTAATAATTAACCAGTAGCATGATAGGATGATATCATATTCTTAATTTACATCATATTCTCCCTAAAAATACATGCTAATTTTGTTCATCTTTTGTTCTTTTGACCCTGCGGCATGCATAGATGTCGTGTCAATGTAACCGCGAACTTTGTTGCTACCCTCGATGCTTGTTGTTATTACACATGCTTGCATCGTGAGTTCTTGGATCTCCTCGGCGTGGGTGAAATAGTTGTGTACATATTAGCCTACAAAAAAAAAAAAGAATCTCTCTTTATATGCATTAATTAATATTAACATATAAAATATTGCTTATAAGACATAAAACTTACCTCAACGCCTCAATAGAGACAGGTATATGACTAGGCTTTTTGCTCCTACTAAATGGAAAAGTACTATGCTAGAAAAAGTTTGCTACAATAAAAGCAATGTTTTCCATGAATATGCACATCCTGCAAAGAATGTTGTGGAAGGAGAGATGGATACACAGATTTCCAACTATGATGTTCTTTTGTTCATCACTTCATCCAGGTAAACCAAGGTAGGAGAGACGGAGGTACTGGGCGAAAAAGAAAGATGCTAATTTTGCAATTGTCTAGTTGAAGAGAATTTAAATTGGACAAATGAGAAGAGAAGGAAAAGAACATGACATCATTTAGTTTTAAATATATCTTCACAATACCAGTGTTGCTTAAGGGCCGAAAAATAAAACACAACACACACCCCAACAACCCCCAACCAAGAGAAGTCACTAACCCACAGGGTCAAAAAGAATCAAATCATTTGCTTTCCATATTACACATGCAAAGAGAAAATCTTGCCTTATGCTATTTCATTACTCCTTCATTAAAGTTCAGATAGCAAGATATTGATAATATTATTGACCTTTTTAAAGATCATGTTAACATCATGGTGTTTACCACCATTGATATTCCAAATTGCTCTCAAGGGTTATACAGTAAAAATTTTATCTTATTTACCTAAGCTAACTTCGGTTTTTGACTTTATGCAGGATTCCAGGAAAGATAAATGTTGATGTGGGAAACATACCGTCAAAACAGTCTCTAGAGTAGACTTCTTTGTTACTGGTTGCAAGTTGGTTGGGATCTGCAGTGCAAAAGTGAGCATGTAGGTGGCATCCTCATGTCTTATATACTTTACTCATGTGTGAAAGAGCTCTGCTTGTTTGTGGGAATTCTGAAAAATCATTTTCTCCGTCACCATACATTCTTTGACAATATCATCTGTTGTGTAATCAGATACAATTTCTCCTTCATTCTGCACCACCTGCTCCCAAAATACCATTTTTTCCAACAAAAATATCTCCCAAACTCTTATAAAACATTAATCTCAATCTATATTAATGAATGAAATAAAAGAAATCTGACTGATGCAGAATTTGACATAGAAAAAAAGTGCTTTCCAAAATGTATGTGAAAGCCTAAACACTTCAAACTTCAAGAATGGGCAAGCTCCAAGCAAAATTTCTTTTATGAGTATCGTAAACAATCTAAACAACAAATTTCATTCAACCAGTAGAACATAGCAGTGCAAATCAATAAGAAAAGGCAATTTGTATCCCACGACCATTCAATGCTCATTGAATTGTCCTCAAGCAGAACTACATCAACCTTTGAAGCAAATCCTGCTTGTGCCTCATCAATGGCAAATCCAGCTTGTACTTGAAGTAAATTTGCTTTTATTGTAGCAAATTTACCTCAACGCCTCAATAGAGACAGGTATATGACTAGGCTTTTCCCTAATTCCCTTTAAAACACAGTGCTTGAAGTAATTCTAATTGCCACTCAGCATCAGAACTCCCAATCAATCAATTTTGCTATGGTTTCATATGCCACTTTGATTTCCACAACCCGATCCCAAATCCCCAATTTTATTCAGCAAACACGAATTCATTCTCCAAATCTAAAACCCTTTTTCCCATAAATTCGAAGGCGGTCTAGAGAGCACATAATATATATATTAAACTAAAATTCCAGGCACCATAGAGAGCAAAAGCAAAACCCTTAAATCAGATAAGGGGAAAAGAATTGAAATTAGTGAAAATCAAAGCAAGAATGACATTACTGCCAATATGGAGAAAAGGCATTCGAGCACACAGAGTGATATCATGAACGCTTACCTCGTTTGTTCATTTCACTGCAACTGGTGAAGCAAAAATAGAAGACGATCGGAAGGAAGATGGCTGGGGAAGATGAATTGAATTTGTGTCGTACTGAAAGGGTGGTTTGTATCTCCCAAAATTATAATTTTCGTTCTCCCAAAATTTCAGTTATTACTGCCACACTTTTCTTAAATAAATAAATTTATTAATTAATCAATTAATAATTTCTTTTGAAACAGTTAATTATTTTTTTTGAAACATCAATTAATAATTTTTTTCGAAACAACTAGGGGCGATTTTATCTGTCTAAAATACTTTTATTAGAGGCAAAATATAAATTCCTCCCTAGTTATATATTTAGAGGCATATATTTTCCACCCCTAAGTAGAATAATTGTTGCCAATTTTTGACAAGAAATTAGGGACATTTATGTCCACCACAAATATTATTAATAGAGACTAAACATACTTATGCCCCTAATTCATTACTAATAGTGGCGTATAACTTATTTTGCCTCTAGTTTGGTGCCCCTAATACTCACAAAATTAATAGTGAACCCCTCACTACATTAAACTTGCTCTGAGAAAGGAAAAGTAATGCCAAGCCATCTCGAGATTGGCTTTTATTGGGTTTACAGTGGTATAGGATCTAGTGGTGACATACAGTCAATACTTTTGATGCATAGCTCATTTTTATATTCTCTCAAGCCAGACATGGCAAGTTAAAAGTATGGATAAATTTCCCTTTAGAGATTGACAGTGCTATGGCAAGTAATTAAATTCACTACCATTGTGATGTGGAAAACTTTCTTAGTTCATTGGATTAAAATTTTCTAGTTCATTATCTATTTGTAGTGTAAAAATACTATGGTAGATTTAATGTGATAATTTTTCTAAAACTTAAAAAAAAAAAAGAACTATTAGTGGTTCGAATTGTATTCAAGTGGTTAGAAGAAATTCCCCCTTTATCCCAAAAATAAAAAATAAAAATAAAAAAATAAAAAAGAAAAAGAAATAAGAATTACTAACTGAAATGAGGGCTTCAATAAGCCCTCATATTTATTATGTTTAAATAATTAGTAAATTTAATATTTATTTTCTATTACTAAACACGCTTACCAACAGAAATGAGAGCTTCAATAATGAAAATTTCTGTTACTAATAGCGCATTTTTTTGTTGTATATTAAAAATATCAGAGAAACTTAAGTACAACAGATATATATCTTATACGGTACATCTGACCAATAATACACGTGTATCTGGCCACGCAAGATATATCATGTAAGATTATGAATGGTAATTTTGTACCCGTTACTCGATACCCATCGAGACCCACCCCGTTAAGTATTGGTACAGGTACGGGGCAAAATTCTTCTCCCTTAATTCTGTCTTATAGTTTTTTTTTTCTAATTATAAAAAAAAAAATTGATAAAAAAATTTGATAGAGAAGAAGAGTTAGTGAAGTTTTCAACACTGATACTCAATGATAAATCAATTTGCCTTAACCACTTTGCACAATGTTCTTTTTGTTAAATTTTTAGCTAACTTTAATAATTAATTTTTTTAAGATTTTCTTAACGGGGCGGGTCACAGGTATTTTTCTCGCACCCGCCCCGAACCACCCCTGCTCCGTACCGGCCCACCCCCCAAAAAATCTGCCCTGAACCCGCCCGTTGCCATTCTTATTCAGGATGTACATTCCATTTGCCTATAATTTTTCTTACCTGACATGGAAAGATGCAAATATACATTGTACGTGGTACATCCTACATAGCGAGATGTAGTTGTATTGTTGATCAGATGTACTATGTAAGATATACATCCGTTGTACCTAAGTTTCTCTCTAAACATATAGGTAAAATTTAATATTTCAATTATATTCAATATCGTTTCTTAATTTGTGTGAAAATAATTACCAGACTATCTTTGTGGGACGGAAAGAGTAATATTTAACCTTAAAATGATGACATGTCACTTGAACTCTATTTTCATACTTATCGAGCCAGTTTAAATTTAACATGTTGTCCTACAAGAGCTAATAAATAATGAGATTCATTTTCCAGTCATTTTTCTGCCTTTCACATGATTCTTTCTACATCAAAAAAATGTTCAAGTCATTCCTGTCTTTGCATGATCCCTGCCTTTCCTTTGCCACAAACCAACCAGAAGAAAGTTTTATGAAATATAATTAATTAATTCAACCGTACGACGAAGTTTCTCTTACGCACGCTTGACAGATCTGGCTATCTACATAACTAGAAGAAAAATAATAAACTCTCATTGTGGTTGTCAAGATATGTGTGTGTCTGTGACTGTATATTTGACAACTCAATTTATAAACAATTTTATTTATAAAATATTAGTTAATATCATTTCATTAAAAGTAATAAAACAGTAAAAGTCAAGTCGAATCATACTAGAAATGTATAAACTAGACATCTGGTGCCGTAACGATACTGAGTAATGATGTGACATAATATCAATACATTATCACAGTGCCCTCAAATCAAATTAACAAGTATTGTATCACATCATCTACAACCCCAAACGTCAAGTGCTTAAACCTTTCGACAACATTTCTCTATTAATATTCTCTTCTTGTTGCCAAGGAAACCAAAAAAAAAAAAAGTAAAAGTTTAAATTTAAAAAAAAAAAAGGGACTCCAATAATTTTCCCACACAACTACCCGGCGCGCTGCTTCATCTTCTCCATTTCTTGTTATGATCGGGACCAACCCCACGAATCCCTCTTCTTCTTATTAGCTTAACTTCCAATTTTTGAGCTTCTTTATGTGAGTTCTTGTTGTATAGATGTCGTCATTTAATTATGTCAAGTGAAGTTAATGATTAAAATGGCATGATAGTTTACATCACATCAAATATGTGAATTAATGTGTTGCCTTGTGTCTAAATTTTAAAATTTAAATTGATTGATAAATTGAATTCATTATTAAATGGTAGCCAAACACAGTGTTAATGTAAATGCTATCGCATCTCAAGAAAAACAGCAAAAGTAAAATAAAAAAAATTAAAAAAATAAACTCCAACAAATGACACTTATTTTTATAATTTTGATCAAATGTCAGACGTCCCCGCCAGACGTCTTATATGGAATGTTCTGATTGGACAACCCACATTTGAGTTGTCCCATAGTGGGATAACCTATATGTGGGTTGTCTAATTAGAATACGACAAGTATTCATCTGTCAGACGCCTGATATGTGAATGAAATTGCTTATTTTTATGAATATTACAACGGAGAATCGATAAAAATGATCAACCATACTATTATCGGTCCGGTCATGGAAACAAGCCCTGGTTTCTTACGGAGCCCGGTATCTAATAACAGACTGATACCTCACCTGACACACATCACATGGCAGCATCTCATTGAAAATCGAGCTCCGTAAGGAATCCGACCCTAATTCCTTAGAAATTTAGATACTATTATAGGAGATCGAGACTAGAATTGTGGGAGTAGCTAAAAGTTAAACCCTTGATCAATCTAATGTAAGAAATCCGTGCAATTGGGCTCAATACCTTCTTAAGCAGAAGCATACCATGCTTATGCTCAAGTCCAACCCCAATCCAATTTGTTTGTTTGCAGTGCATATTCACATTTCCGTGAGAGGTCCTTTTCTCACTCTTTCTTTTTTTTTTTTTTTTGCGTGAAAACATTAAAATGCTGTCCATTTATGTGACCCTAAATCACGCAGTGTGGATGTCTCGTTTGTCTTTTTTGTGTGTGTGTGTATATATATATATATATATATATATATACTTGAGAGCGATATCTTAAGTAATAAAGAACAGTTCTTACTATGACGAGATTATAGATTCGAGTTTATACGTTTACCCAAAGTTTTTCCAATTGCATAAAAAAATATTTACAAATCACAAACCAAAAGTAATAGTTTAAGTGATTATAAGAACATGGAAAATGCTTCTTTGCCTTAGCCGATTACTAGTTGGGTGACTTAGTGTATGCAATTAAATGTGACTTTTTCGCCTATGAAATATTTGACTTTATTTTGAAATTTTAATGACAAATAGATATATTCTCACACAACAAGTTACCCAACAAGTAAATGGGCAAGAGAAAGTAACACATCTCATAAAAATATTTTTTACTAAAATGAGGTTCTGAATTCGAATCTATACTAACACCCTTGGTCGAAGTTTCCTCGGCTATACAAAAGAACACTCATAAATCTATTAATTAACACATTTATATTGTTTGAGATTTAAATTTTTTAATGAGAAGCTATCAATCGGTCAACTAATATTAACGTGTTGCGTGATCCCACCTTTCCTTCCCATAAAACGGCAAAATGAAAGTTCCATGAAATGAAAGTAATTTGCATTCCGTTAGCAGCCGTAGTCCTTGAACCGATCTACATGATAATAATCTAGAAGAAAAAGAAAAACTCTCTCCTCGTCCTTGTCAATTGTGAAGAATAAAATAAAGTAAACAAATCCTCATAATAATTTTCCTACACAACTTCCCAGCTGCTTCTTCATCTTCTTCCTCCCTTTCCTCTCCAAGTCTTTCGAACCCAATTTTCCTGTTACCAATTTATTATTGTTATGGGTTCTTGTAATGATGAATCAGGGCCGCCCCATGAAGCCCTCTTCTTCGTATTAGCCTACCTTCCTGTTTTTGAGCTTCTTTCCCTGAGTCAAGTCTGCAAATCCCTCAGAGATGCCATAAAAAATGACATTCTGCCCTGGCTTAACGTAATCGTTGAACGTCCTTTGAATACGCGTCTTTCCGACGATGTTCTGATGAAAATTACATCCAAAGCAAACGGAAAGCTACGAGTTTTATCTCTGATTAACTGCCGGAAAATTACGGACTATGGGCTTCTAAAGGTCGTAGCAGAAAATCCTTTTATCTCTAAGGTATAACTTTCTTCTTGTTGCAAGAATTGTTTCCTTTGATTGTTATGATTGTTTCTGAATGTGAAGCTCATGTTTTGTTGTTAGATAGGAAGGGAAAGTTGGGTATGGCTTAATTGTTGATACAACACAGGAGTGGGGAGGTGGATAAGAAATGATTGGTGTTGCTAAGCCCTAATCTTTTGCTTTAAAAAGGTCATTTTGATAGTCAAAAAGATGGTCTATAAAACTTTCCCAGTAAAACTTTTAGAACTTTGAAAGTAAAATCTTGAAAATCATCTATTGCGTGCACGCTTTATGGTTGTATGATGGCACTAAATTGGAACTAAAGTAAAATCTATGAGAAATGAGACAATCAGAGGAACGTCTCCCAATTAATCCATCAACTGAACTGTTCTCTATTGGTTAGGAGTACCAAACTTACAGAGTGTTTGGCAACTGAGTTAGATTATAATCGCAGATTATAATCTAACTCCTTGTCCTCTCTCTCCCCTTTTCTTCTTTTCTTTTCTTTTTCAATTTAAGTGCCTTCAAGGTCCTGGCATAGCAAAAAATTTCTGACTATGGTAATTTTAAATTGTTATGCAGCTCTATACTCCAGGCTGCACAAGTAGAACACCTGAGGGAGTCATCAAAGCAGTGAAGTTGCTAACAAAAGACAACCAGAGACTGAATAGCCTAAGAATCAGTGGCATCTACAATATAAAGAAAGAAGACTTTGAAACACTTCACCATTTAATAGATTTGAACCCAAGAAAGCAGGAGAAAGGGAAGATGTTATACCATGAGTACAAGAAATGCTCAAGCCGAAGACACGAAGAAACTGACAGATCGATAGATGTAGATGTATGTCCCAAGTGTGGTGAAGTACGAATGGTTTTTGATTGCCCAACCGCTTCCTGTGCTAGGAAGAAGCAACACTTGACAGTGGAATGTAGAGGATGTGATCTTTGCATTCCGAGGTGTGAAGAGTGTGGCGTCTGTATTACTGGTCAAGAACTGGCAGAGGCAGCTTGTGCAGATGAGTTATGTTTAGAGTGTTGGCTGCACCTCCCAAAATGCAATCTCTGTAACAAGCCATACTGCAACCAGCATGCCCATCAAGGCTGCAGGTTTTCTGGCTCTTCGGGTTTTGTCTGCACTGCTTGCCATGCTAAATTCTGCTAAAATTTGCTGCGCTATTGTGGCTCTACTTAGTCAAGAGTTCAAGCTATACCACGACTTGACACAACATCGCCGTCTCAAATTTGGGTCGTGCATTTTTGTTTGAGGGACTTCTTCTGTCTTGTATTCTGTTGTTTGTTTTGAAATTTGATCTTTGTTCACATGAAATGTAGAGGCACAATGAGAAAAATCCGTCAACTCTACATCAGAAGCAGAACTGTTTAGTTACTCTTTCTTTACATGATCAATGAATGCAGCTCTGTACACAAGCACTGCTACAGAAAACAAAATAGAGTTTCTAACTCAGAATTCTCAAATTACTTTCCACTCTAAAAAAAATTGTCTTGTTTTTACAAATTAATGGACAAATCTCCATTGAATTATAGGACAGCTCTATCTTAAACGACCAACACCCTTTACACTCCTTGGAGTAGTAACAAAATTGGGTGCGATATGAGTTACAGAAACCGCAAACAAATGTTTCGAGGTTGTCAATGCATTTACAAAGATGCACGATGAGAAAATATCATTACAATAATGTAGAACTCCAAAGTAGAACACCAAATATAACCACCAAGCCTGTGAAAGCATCGCTGCTACCAAAATATCGTGAATGGGAGCCAGATGCTGTAGAGTTTGATGATGAAATCGGGATGGTGTTATTTGTTAAGGTTCCATTTCTTCCACCACTACAAGAAAGAGAAAACAGTAAATACAACTTTCCCAGAGGAAATCAACTGCTATCTGAATAACCAATTTTGTGTTTAATCAGTTCAAACCTTCCAGGAAATATACAGGAACCATGACCTGCACAAGGACAGTAGACATTAGCGTTCCTAATTAGTTATAAAATTCCTTTCAAATGGCACAACTAACATTTAGGTTTTATAATATCAGAATCTTATTCTACAGCAGGTTCATTATTGTTTTCCATCTCATATATTATTTGTCACTTTTGCAAATACTTATTTGAAAGAAATTTCTCTGCAAATGAAAACTCATAGCGAAAAATAAGAATATTAAGTACTAGAACAAGAAGACATGCGAGCAACTGGTTTAAGCGGATTAGAAGCAGCATGAAACAATTTTAGTGCATTCAGTAGTTATCTTAAATGGATTTTATCTACATTGATGCAATGCAATGCAATGCAATTCAGAAAAGGAAATATCTTGGCCACATACTTGGATCTGTGGTGGTGACAGTGGCTACTCCATTGAAGTTGCAAGTTCCATCAGCCATAGCCATCCTATGATAATATGCATCAAAGGCATACGACGCATGGGCCACTACAGTATCTGGTTCGTAGCAAGGTTTCCCTTGTAATAAAGGAGAACAATCCACTTTCCCCGGTCCACAAGCCCAATCTAGGGCTGCTTGTAACATCTTGCGGTCAGCACCATTCCGTGCAACACAGAACGTCTGATTCGTAGTATCATTTGCCAACACAGTCCCAGAACCAGTCAACCGTAAGATATAAACTGGCACACCATTGGTATCGAAAAGCCCCCAGTTCTTCTCCGAAATAGGCCCAGGCCTAAGATCTTCATTGTAAAGTTCATAAATGTACGTACTAATTGCAACCCCGGGATGTTTGGGAGTGCCTGTGTTATTAAAAATGTGTCTGATAAGGTTACTATTATAAGTATTGGCATTGTCAAGAGTTGCATCTGGTTCAGAAGAGTCACCCTTGGAAGGCCAACCTGATTCAGTCACAATAATGGGAATATTAGTGAAGTTCAAATAGGACATTGCAAAGTATCCAGCATCGACAACGGCATCAAAGACGTTGGTGTAATGCAGGAGAGTGTTAGGATCAACAGCTTCCTTATTAGGAGAGAGTGGACGGAATAGAGCATAATCCAAAGGAATCACACCGTTGGATTGCATGTAATCATAGTAAGGATACACATTAAGCATAAGATAGGATCCAGTAGACTGCAGAAATTTGAGCAATGGAACCATAACAGGGTCCCAGGAGCGGTTAAAAAAAGCTTGGGAGGGTGGAAAGGAGTCAAGGATTATAGAAGAAGAATGGGGAGTTGAGACTTTAATTTGGGAGTCGAGATTTGAGGCCACAAGGGCAGATTGAATGAATTTCATGGCAGAAACTAGGATAGGAGCAGCATTTGGAAGGGTTGTTAAGACTTCAGATCCTACAGCTATGGCAGTGATGTTGGTAGCAGGAACATGTGCAAGTACATTGCGAGAAACCCAGTTGGCTGCAGTGGCATTTGATTGCCCAATGCCCAACAGCTGATCATTGGGAACAGATATAGTAATTCGTATTCCAGTATTAGCAAGTGCAAGTAGCATAGCTCGGTCTGCATCATACAGCCTGACGTGGCGGATTTGCTGAGCCTTTAGAAGAGCCACTACCTGGGTCGGATTTGGCATGTCAGAGAGTGCTGTACCTATATTTACACCAATGAAAGCATCTGCAGAATAGGAAGAAACAGTATCAAGGAGTTAATGATTGCTCAAGAATGGATTTTCAAACGGACTGATCAGTAAACAACGCTTTACATAACATCCAAATCAGTGAACATCAAAGAATCATTTGCCAAGATGGAAAATAAATACCATTATCACTTGTTAGTGGTTGCTTCAACCATTAACACTACTGTCAACCACAATGCAGGTGATCGTCTTGTGACCAAGTACGATGATTTTAATTTCTAGTATTGCAACATCTAAATCTGAAGTAGAAAAGTAAACCAAACTCGTGAAAATGTCAATATTATTGTTTTCCTTGGTGGTTAATAAATTTGGGTTATTTTAATAACTCATTCTAACTAAAAATCAGATAGGTTTCCTGGATCAGACTAAACCTCCCAAGCATGTTTGGTATCGTCCATTAGACTGGAAGCAACATTTAGAAAATTGAATGAATGGTAAAAGACACGTATGGTATTAAAGAGGATTAGGAGGACAACATTCTCTAGGTTTCCTTGGATAACACTAAATCTCAAAAGACAAATGACTTGATGTTCAAGCAGCATCGGTACTCTCATGAAACTTGATTCCTCCTAGAGATGGACCTGGATAATCATTGATTTGAATGAGTACTAGATGCATCAGTACTTCCATTATTTATCCGTTATATCATGGTATCTTTTTAGGTGATTTTTGTGAGTAGGTAGGGATTTACATGCACAATTTTTTTATGCAGACAATTTGTGGTCGACGGACTCCATTTACTCTTCTCCATTAAAATAGCATCAGTTATACAGCCAAAAAAACTTCAATAAACTACTGAGAAAGAACCTTTATTACTCACATCAGGGACGTAATGCAGGGCAGAGAAATGTCAAAATATTATTTCTAAATGTATATATCCCAAAAGGAATCTTCAGTATGTGATATAACATTATAGAACTGGTCTTCAATATCTTAAAATATTATCGGCCCATGCTATGTTACAAAACTTTGAAGTCATTGAAAGGTGAATCTTGTATAATATTTCAATACATTCTCCTTTGTATCATAGCCTACAATAACCTTTTAAAGAACCAAAGGTTAACAACATGCTCATTGAAGGGCTTTTCTTTAGTTAAGTCAACAAGAACTAAATATACTAATAAAATTCACTGACAGATTATTGAAAAGTAAAATCCAAAAAGGGCTAAATATGGTATGGAAGATTGCCTTATTACTCTAATAACTCAATTGTTAAAATTAAATTATAAGCAAACATTTTAGACTTGAAAGTTAGAAAAAGATAGATCTAAACAAGAATGGAAGGTAGTCCATGTGCATAAAAACCAGTAAGGACAGAAGAGTTGTTTATAAATTATGAAAAGGCAACTACTTTGACATGTTAACGTGTCAGATTTCTAATAATTAAATGACAATAATGCCCTCAAAGCAAGAGGGCTGTCCTGGATCCCATTTGGATCTTATGGTCAGAAAAAAATTATTATTACCAAATAATATGTACTAGTATACACACAACAGGACAGCCACATGAGCTGGTTAGCAATACAGCTACTTACAAATCTTGGTTGGGGACACACTGAAGGGTATGAATAAAGGCTAAAAGAATTTACTGCAGAAATAATCAAATGAATCCACTTTACAAAGAATTTGAAGAAATTAGAAACTCGACAAAGATTCTTTCTTCATCTAGAATAATCCTCACTTGCCCTGTTAGCATTTTAAGTTTCCCAATTTACAGGGAATGGTGGATATTTGTGTAGTTCATGTGGCTCGGACTAAGTATGCATGTCATTGATTTGACCTGTATCAATTTTGAAAATAAAATGGTAGAGGGGGCTAAAATGCCAAGAGAATGAAGAGCTAAAAAATGCCAAGACAAATGCCACAGAAATGTTAATATTCTGTATTTCTAGCTCTACATATGTCTACATCAACATATTCCCTTTTTTTATTTTTATTTTTTTTTTCAATTGTAATTCACTCTAGAAACCCATTTCGACACAAATTTTAGTTGAAATGTTTTCAAGAACAGAACATTTCCAAGTAAGATTTAACCTAAGTGCATATTAGTACAGAAGAACCAATTTTTTTCCTTTTCTCTTCATAATTACAAAATGCCCAAATAAAAGCCCACTAAAAAAAAGAAGGCATGGTAACAGAATCAAAACGAATTGAAATGCAGAATGCACGAAGAAGATAGAAAGAAACGAAAAAATTGAAACTTTTTAAGATATGAATATAAAAATCCAGAAGATAAAACATACAGAAACAACTAAAACTGAAGCAAAATAAAAACACTGACCTTCATCAGCAGAAGCAGCAGATAACACTAAGAAAATTGCAAAAAACAGTAAAGCCATGACTGTGTTTATTCCTTCAACTTCCAAAGCTTCAATCTTGAAAAACCATGTAAACAGTAAAAACCCTGAAGCAAATTTCTCAAAAGGAAAAATTTATATAGCTAGAGAAAAAACAGATGCCTTGGTATCTGCTTTTGAGGGAGGAAAGACTCAGTACAGTGCTAAAAATAGAGAGAGAGGGAAGACTGTCGAAAATGGTCAGAGAGGTAATTATTTAATAATTAATGCTGTCTGGGCGTAAATTGACGGTCCAGATTTAATATTTTTTTTCCTTCTTTCTTTTTCTCTGCCTTTTGGAAGTTTTTACTGCAACGTTGCTCTTCCGATCTCCTTTGTGGACCAGAAGGTTCCCTTACGCTACGGATTATTATTTATTACTCTCATGAATATATGTGTGGATGACTATTATATAATAAATTATAATATATAAGTTGTTTGTGTAAGTAGATTATACAGCTCAAGACTTTTTTAGGTATACAAGTGGGAAATTAAGTTATTTATTAGTTAGATTCAAGATTAATTATTTTAATGATAAATTTGTAATTCATAAATTGCTAGTTTGTCCTTCTTTGCATCTATAATTAGGGTATTATGTACTTCATTTGAACTATCAAACAAAGAGTGAAAAACCTCCTCTATATAGCTTTCTTTCTTGTGCTTCTTTATATCTTCAATATTGTCCTTATTTCATTTAGTTTTATAACATGTTATCAGCACGAGATTCTCATCTATTTAGCACGGTGTTATAGCCAAAAGTTTGTGAAAGTCCAAGCAAGTTATTTTTTCCTCATATCGGAGGTATACTTCCTAAACCGTTTTCTAGCACCTATGATGGCCGGTTGTCATTATCTTTGTACATATACTATCTATATATATTATACAGCCTATTAAATGGCTGGATTTATATGTCATATCATCTTTAAAGTATTAAATTTATCGTTTATATATAATCCTTGAAGAGATACAAGTCGTTGCTAGGTACTGCATCTATAGACGGTTCATGATTCCTAGCAAAATAATTTGTTACTCCTGAAGAAACACATTAACATATATTATTCTTGAAGAATATCACATGCTAGGAAACTATATTGTTCTTGAAGAGCAAAAGAAAAAAAAAAGGAGAAAATTACAAAAGGTCATATACATGATGTTCTTGAAGTAACACAACCAAAAGTCCTATATATGTTGATATCCATAAAACTATATGACTTTATAGTATAACTATTTATGTTTATATTAGTATTATATGTTGAATTTTACGTTTGTAGAAGTGTTTGTTTCATATAAGAAAGCACTTGTAATTGAAAAGTTAATAAAAGAAACTACAATATTAAAATTCATATCCATCATGCATCAACAGCAATTTCAAGATTAAATCTATGCCTATTGGCGGGTCTTTTGCGCATGAAACAAATTTTACATAATAAATATATGAGCCTAGTATCATAGGAATTTTACGGCTCGAAAATCGGACATCAAATGAGTGGGATATGATTTTTCTAAGAGACTATGCCAAGGCAGTCCAGAATGTAGTTTAGTCTTGCATAGTATAGTTCTTATCACTTTTGCTTGTTCTACATGTCATAATAATTTCTCATACCTCTTATTTACACTTTAGACTCATATATAAGCTCAAAAATGTGAAGAATGACTAGATATTATGATTGTATGAATATTGAAGAATTCACGAAAGCCAACTACATTACAAGATATACTAAAGGTATTCAACTAGGAATGTGTAGCATTTCATGCAATGAACTCTTGTCATAGACACTAACTAGGTTACAAAATCTTCAAATCTAGTATTTGAATATACAATCCCATGATAATACCCATATAAATTAAGTTATGTGACCTTTGAAATCTAATATGTATGTGTTAGCGTACTTCCTTATATATAACAATTGTTATTAATATATCCAAATTTCTAATCTTATTCTTAATTTTTATGATAGTTCTAAAATGGTAAATTTGGCAAAGATTGATTTCTTGGCTCTTGAGATCACCGGAAAAACTACCTTTCGTGGATACTAGATGCCGAGATTCACTTGGAATCTATGGGCCTTGGTAAAACAATACAAGAAAATAATGATGCTACAAACCAAGAAAAGGCCAAGGCTATGATATTCCATCACTGACACTTGGAAGAATGATTAAAGAGTGAGTATCTCACTGTAAAAGATCCTGAAGATCTGTGGAGAAGATTAAAGGAACGTTATAACTACCAAAAGACTATGATATTGCCCAGAGATCGTTATGAATGGTTACATTTAAGGCTACAAGATTTTAAGTCTGTAGCGGAATATAATTTAGAAATGTTCAAAATCAGCTCCAAACTGAAGTTATGTGGAGAGAGAATTACTGATGAGGAAATGTTAGAGAAAATATTTTCTACATTTCATGCCTCGAATGTGTTTTTACAACAGCAATATCGGGAACGAGGGTTTTGAAAGTATTCCGAATTAATCTCATGCTTACTAGTAGCCGAACAAAATAATGAAGAACCATGAATCCCGTCCAACCGGTTCTACAGTATTTCCAGAAGAAAATGCTATGTCATCTAATCGTGGACACGGACATGGACAAAGTCATGGTCGTAGTCATAATTGTGGCAGGGGTAAAAACCATGTTTGGCATCATGATGGATATAAACCTAATCCTTCAAAGTTTAAGAAATCCACGCATGACGAAGGGAAAGGGAAATCACATCATGCCACTAACTCAAAAGCAACGGATTCTATATACTATAGATGCGGTATAAAAGGGCATTGGTAACGTACCTATTATACATCCAAACATCTTGTGAAATTGTATCAAGCATCCCAAAAGGAAAAAGGAAAAGAATACGGAAGTAAATTTCACAGATCAAGGGAATACTTCCTATTTTGATCCTTTAGAAATGTCCCATCTCGATACCCCGGATTTCTTTGAACAAGCTAGTGATGATATAAAACTCTTGATGGAAGATTAATGAATGAAAGCATCATCTAGTATCGAAGTTATATTAGCTATAACTATTTTCATTTTATGTTCTACTAATGTTAGTGTGTACGCTTATTTTGTATTCAATATGTTATCTTAATGAATATCAAATTAGATGTTTTACATTACTTATTATGAGTTTTTCCTTTTTGAAGAACATGGACACTAACACTTCTTCAAATGGCTCTAAGTTTGGTAGAGATATTTGCTCAATAAATAGTGGTGCAACAAATACCGTCCTCAAAAGAAAAGAATATTTTACAAATCTGATTATGGGGAAATCTAATGTCAACACATAATCAGGTTCTATAAATCTTATTGAAGACTCCAGAAGAGCTATTATTAGATTATGTGGAGGCACGAGATTTGTTATTAATGATGCATTATATTCCACCAAGTCAAAGAGAAATCTATTAAGCTTTAAAGATATACGCTGAAATGGGTACCATGTTAAAACTGCAAATGAAAACAATATAGAATATCTCAATATGACTATATTGTTTCAAATGATACATGTGTACTAGAAAAGTTACCTGCAGTATCTTCCGCTCTGTACTATACAAGTATTAGTACAGTTGAAATAAATATTTTGTTGAACCCGAAGTTCGATATTCCAAAGGATTTTATTGTTTGGCATGATCAGTTAGATCATCCCGGATCAATAATAATGCGAATAATTATTGAAAATTCAAATGGACATAACTCGAAGAACCAGAAGATTCTTCAAACTAATGAATTTTTGTGTACAGATTGTTTTCTAGGAAAAATGGTCACAAGACCATCACTAGCTAAAATTGAGACTGAATCCCCAGCGTTTCTAGAACGAATTCAGTGTCATATCTGTGGGCCCATACACCCTCCATGTGGCCCATTTAGATATTTTATGGTTTTAATAGATGCATCGACTAGATGGTCACATGTAAATCTATTATCTACTCGCAACTTGGCGTTTGCGAGATTACTTGCTCAAATTATTCGATTACGAGCACAGTTTCTAGATTATCCAATCAAGACAATTCGACTTGATAATGCTAGTGAATTTACATCCCAAACTTTCAATGTTTATTGTGTGTCAATTCGAATAAAAGTTGAACATCATGTAGCTCATGTTCATACTCAGGATAGTCTAGTAGAATCATTAATTAAACGCCTCCAATTGATTGCTAGACCTTCACTCGTGAGAACAAATCTCTTTGTTTCAACATGGGTGACATGCTATTTTGCATACTGCAGCACTTATACGCATCAGGCCAATATCTTATCATAAGTTCTCCCCGTTGCAAATTGGTTTTTGGTTATGAACCAAATATTTCCCATCTAAGAGTTTTTGGTACCCATTGCTCCACCATAACGTACTAAGATGTGTCCTTAAAGGAGACTGGGAATATATGTAGGGTATGAATTACCCTCCATAATAAAATATCTTGAACCCCAGACGGGAGATACTTTTACGGCACGATTTGGCGACTGTCATTTTGATGAGACAGTATTCCCAGCATTAGGGGGGAGAAAAGAAAAAGTTGGAAAAAGAGATTATTTGAAATGCATCATCTTTGTCTAAACTTGATCCTCGTAGTGGACAATGTGACCAAGAAGTTCAAAAGATTATTCATTTGCAAAGTATAGCCAATCAATTACTAGTTGCATTTACTGATCTTAAAAGAATAACCAAGTCTCACATTCCAGCTGAAAACGCTCCACTTAAAATCGATGTCCAAGGAGGACAATCTGTGGCTAATGAATCTAAAATGCGCCTGAAGCGTGGAAGACCAATCGGTTCCAAAGATAAAAATCCCCGAAAGAAAAAGGGAGCAACTAATCAAGATGGTCATGTTGAGGCAAGTACTCTTGTAGAACATAATCAAGAACCTCCAGAAGAAGTTCAGGTACCTGAGAATAATGATAATGAAAAGATCTTGATAAATTATATTCACAAGAGAAAGAGGTGGAACCAAAAAGAAATAAATGTCGACAATACTTTTGCATACAATGTTGCACTTAGTGTTATAAATGAAAACGAGGATGATGAACCAAAATCCTCGAAGAATGTCGACGTAGAAGTGATTGGCTAAAATGGAAAGAGGCTATACAAGCTGAATTAGATTCATTAGAAAAACGCAAAGTTTTTGGGCCTATTATTCAAACCCCTGAAGGAAAAAAGCCTATCGGCTTTAAATAGGTTTTTGTGCGAAAGAGAAATAAGAAAAATGAAGTTGTGAGATACAAAGCACGGCTTGTGGCACAAGGATTTTCCCAGAAACCTAGTATTGATTATGAAGAAACAAATTCCCCCGTAATGGATGCCATTACATTTAGATATCTAGTTAGTTTGACTGTGCATGAAAAACTAGATATGCGTCTAATAGATGTGGTCACAGCTTATTTGCATGGCATGCTCGACGCTAATATCTATATGAAAATCCCAGAAGGATTTAAAATGCCTGAATCATATAGTTCAAAACCTCGAGAATTATTTTCAATTAAACTACAGAGGTCACTATATGGTTTAAAACAATCTGGTCATATGTGGTATAATCGTCTGAGTGAATACCTATTGAAAGAAGGATACAAGAATGATCCCATTAGCCCATGTGTTTTTATAAAGAAATCAACGCTCGGGTTTACCATCATTGCAGTATATGTCGATGATTTAAACATTATTGTAACTCCTGAAAAGTTCCCAAAAGCAGTTGATTATTTGAAGAAAGCGTTTGAAATGAAAGATTTGGGAAAAACAAAATTTTGCATTGGTTTGCAAATTGAACATTTGAATGATGGAATTCTCGTTCATCAATCGACTTATATTGAAAAAGTCCTCAAAAGATTTTATATGGACAAAGCACACCCATTGAGTACTCCAATGATCGTATGGTCTCTTGATGTAAATAAAGATCCGTTTAGACTGCGGGAAGATAATGAGAAAATTCTTGGTTTTGAAGTACCATACCTAAGTGCTATCGGTGCCTTCATGTATCTTGCTAATAATACAAGGCTAGACATAGCATTTGCTGTGAATGTATTAGCAAGATATAGTTCGGCTCCAACAATTAAGCATTGGAACGGGATTAAACATATATTTCGTTATCTTAGAGGAACAATTGATATGGGATTATTCTATTCTAATTCTTCTCTGCCAGAATTAGTAGGGTATGCTGATGTAAGATATTTGTCTGATCTACATAAAGCTAGATCTCAGGCATGTTATCTCTTTACTTGCGGTGGTACTGCTATATCATGGAGGTCTACCAAACAAACTTTAATTGCCACTTCTTCAAATCATGTTGAACTACTTGCAATTCATGAAGCGAGCCGAGAATGTGTATCGAGATCTATTATTCAACATATCCGTAAGACATGTGGCCTATCTTGCAACAAAAACATCCCAATGGTCCTACACGAAGATAATGCGGCATGCATAGCCCAGTTAAAAGGAGGATTTATCAAAGGGGATAGAATCAAGCACATTTTACCTAAATTCTTTTTTACACATGATCTCGAAAAGAATGGTTAAATTAATGTTCAACAAATCCGTTCCAGTTAGAATTTGGCAGATCTGTTTACTAAATCACTTCCTACTACAACTTTTGAGAAACTGGTGCACAAGATTGAAATGCGTCGATACAGTGATCTTAAATGATGAATAGATGAGGGGAAGTCCATACAAGCTGTACTTTTTTCCTTTATCAAGTTTTTATCCTACAAGTTTTTTGTTATAAAGGTTTTTAAAGAGGCAGCTCTCAAGAATGGTGTGGAGAATTATGTACTCTTTTTCCTTCACTAGATTTTTTTCCACTGGGTTTTTTCTAGTACGGTTTTAACGAGGTATAATCTGTGAAATAGTCATCCAAGGGGGAGTCTTATGAATCCAAGACTTGCTCAAGTAAGTTGAATATGTGTGTGGATGACTATTATACAATAGATTATAAGATGCAAGTTGTTTGTGCAAGTGGATTATACAACTCAAGACTTTCTTAAGTATGCAAGTGGGAAATCAAGTTGTTTATTAGTTGGATTTAAGATTAATTATTTTAATGATAAATTTGTAATTCATAAATTGCTAATTTGCCCTTCTTTGCATCTAGAAATAGGGAATTATGTACTTCATTTGAACTATCACACAAAGAGTGAAAAATCTCCTCTATATAGCTTTCTTTCTTGTGCTTCTTCATATCTTCAATATTGTCTTTATTTCCTTTAGTTTTATAACAATTACTGTATTCTCTCTCTTTCTTTCTTTCATTTATGGTTAATTTTTAAAGGTAAAATTGGAAATGAAAAATTCTATTTGGATAAATGAGTAGACAAAAGAGTGACAAAATAGAGATGTGGCACATGTAATAATAATCATTGATGAAAAGGTAATGTGATGTATTGAAAAAAGGATGATGCAATGTGTCAGTTTTATTTAAGTTTTTGTATATTGTTTTGTTCAAGTAGCACAACTCAATTGGAAATAGATTGTGAAAGACATGGCCGGGTGAGGGTGTTGGTCCGGTTGGAATTGTTTCGGGTTTTGAAGTACAGAGATTTTGAGATAGACGAGAAGGGGAGTAGCTGCATTCAATGCTATCTGTGAAAAGAAAATTTATTTTTGAGCAGCTGTTTCTTTTTCTTTTATAATTTTGAGAAATTTTACCTAAGTAATGACATAAAATATGAGCTTATTTGATCCTCTTTATTCTCCTAATTTATAAATTTACTTACTACTGATTTGACATTTAATTCGATAATTGTTCAATTACAACCACATATTTCACACCTTTTTATATTTTCAATACACATTCTACTTACTCCCTCATTATAAATTCCCCAAATAAAGAGGATCAAACAATATGTATAGAATAATGGCTAACTAGCACAATATCTGTTTGAATCTATTTATTTAAATTGAATTATAATAAGAAGTTATAATGAGGTGAAATGAGTGGTGTAGATTTAATAAAAGTTTGAAATTTATATTTATAAATAAGTAGTTGTCAAATCAATAGTCAAATCAGTTGTAGGTTGGATTTTAAAGTGTTTGAATAAAGAGAAAACACCTTGTGCAATATAACTTTAATCTTTCAAACTTAGCTATTATTATAATCTCAAATCACACTTTTTTTCACAATGTAACTTTTTTTATTTTAAAAAGACATTAATGCCTTCATATTCTAATTTAATATTAGTATACAATAAAAAAAATAAAAACCATGAATATTAAATTTTAGTTTTTCTTTTGAAAATACTATTAATACATATAGTGATGGCAAAAAAAAAAAACCTAACTTGTCCCAAACCTCATGAAAGTAGGGCTGGGCATCCAATCTAGCAACCCGACAGACCAGACTCAATCGACCCGAAATGGGATGGGTCAGGTCGGGTTGGGTTACTGCAGCAACCGGGTCAATTATTGGTGGAATGTTAGGGAACCCTACCAGGTCGAGTCGGGTTCCGGGTCGAGAGGCTAGAACTTGTTTGACCCGCGGATCCTCGACCCAGAAACCTGAGTCGGGTTCTTGGGTCGACCCGATTTATAATTTTTTTTTCATAAAAACGTGTGAGAATTTTCCCAAAGGCAAAGGCTCTTGCTATTTCAATTGATTATTTTCCCAAATTGAATTTTCCTACAAAACGTATGGGAATTTTCCCAACGTGTGTGAATTCTTGGCTTCTTGCTATTCTAATTTTCCCATTGACAATTTCAATTCTTTACAAAGGCAGAGGCTCACAAAAGAGTACAAGACCACACCTAATTTCAATTCTCTACAAAGGCAGAGGCTCGCAAGAGTACAAGACCACACCCACATTCAATTATTCTCTCTGTCTCTCACGAACTCTAGACGGCTAGACCCTAAAGAGAAACACCCACATTCAGTCACACCCATTGCTACAGGCTGCCGTTGCCCGTCGAGTCGACCCCCGCGAGCCGCTGCTTCACTGTTCATTTGCTGGGAACTTTGGATTTTCTTTTCTCAAATTTTGCAAGAGCATATATTTTGTTGTTGTATAACTAGGGTTTTTTTGTTCTGAACTAAGGATTTATCTTAATGAATTTGGGCTGCGATAATGGGCTGGTTTTTATTTATTTTTTAATTCTGGGCCAGCACTGGGCATATTGTGACAATGGTCTGTATTTTAAAGTTTTTCAATTCTGGGTCAGTGCCGGCCCAACCCACAACCCGACTCAACCCCAGTTGAGTTAGGTTGACTTGAGTTTTAGAATAGAGTAGAATCGGCCCGGTTCGGTTCCAGAACTGGGAACCTGATTCAATGTTGGGTCGGGACCAAACCCGACTCGACCGAGCCGATGCCCCACCGTGGATGAAAGTTTGTCTTAGAGTAGTATTTTTGGGATACGGAAACCTACCGAACATAATGGACCAAGGGTACCCCACCCTAATTCGCCTATGACGATTCATTTAATCACTAATATATAAAAAGTGGAATTCTTGTAAAACATTTTGATTCCACTTTTACCCTTACTATTTTCTTTTAATTCCCAATTTGCCCTTTCTTTCTTATTATACCTCATTTATTGTCCTCTATTGATTAATCTTAATATATTAAAATATTATGAAACTAAAATATTACACTCTATTTATTACACTCTTATTAATCAAATATTATGAAGAAACTAATATATTGTGAAATTTTCCTTGAAACAATTTGTATTTATAATATTGCATTAATCTTTAGTGTGATATTTATTGTGGTTGATTTCAATTTCAACTATTATTTCATAGTGGTAAATTGTAACTAGCTTTTGATTTTTTTCCTTAATTTCAAATTCTATTTTTACTTTTAATCCCACATTATTTCTTAATTCCAATATATATATATATATATATATAATACTAAATAAGTGGTGGACTAATTTTTTCCCGCCTAAAACTGACATTATAAGGGATTAGGAATCTAATGTCATACTGATGTCGCTAATGTCTCATTTATTTTTATTTTTTTTATTTTTGTTCACCATAATAATAATATATATATTTGTAATACTAACTAAGTGGTGGACTAATTTTTTTCACCTAAAACTGACATAATAAGGGACTAGGAATCTGATATCATGCTGATATCACTAACGTCTCATTTATTTTTCTATTTTTATTTTCGTTCACCATAATAATAACCTATATATTTATAATACTAACTAAGTGGTGGAGTAATTTTGTCCTGCTTAAAACTGACATTCTATGGGAACTAGGAATCTAATGTCATGCTAATGTCGCTAATCTCATTTATTTTTCTGTTTTTATTATCTTTTTAAGAGAACTTTATTAGTTGTTAAACTTAATATACTTTATAATTTTTACATTAAAATTATAATTTGTGCCTTTTGTTTGGTTCATTAAATTAAATTATATTAATATACATGTTTACCATGTTTAGTATTGAGGAAAATATAGCATCGATCATTGACGCAAATTAAAAAAAAAAAGAAAAGTATTGAGCTGATTTTTTCTTTAAAAGATAAAAAATAAAAAATAGGGTCCTTGCCCGACCCCGATTAAATATGGATGAAATAGTAAAAATTTTCTACCATGCACAGACCGGAATTGGGTCCCCGGCATGTCGCGGCTCCAATCGCCAATCATATATATATATATATAATCTATATATTTACAATACTAACTAAGTGGTCAGTTATTTTTTCCCGCTTAAAATTGGTATCCTAAGAGAATTAGGAATCTAATGTCATGATGATGTCAAACTTATGTCTCATTTATTTTTCTGTTTTTATTTTTATTCACCCTAATAATAATCTATATATTTATAATATTAATTAAGTGGTTAGTTAATTTTTTCGCGTATAAAACTAGCATTCTAAGGGAATTAGGAATCTGATGTCATACTGATGTCACTGATATCTCATTTATTTTTCTATTTTTATTTTCGTTCACTGTAATAATAATCTATATATTTATAATACTAACTAAGTGGTGGGTTAATTTTTTCCCGCTTAAAATTGGCATTCGAAGGGAATTAAGAATATGATGTCATACTGATGTTGCTGATTTTTTATTTATTTTTCTTTTTTTATTTTTATTTTTGTTCACCCTAATAATAATATATATATTTATAATACTAAGTGGTAGGTTAATTTTTTCCCGCCTAAAGCTGGCATCTTAAGAGAATTAGGAATCTAATGTCATGATGATGTCGCTAATATCTCATTTATTTTTCTATTTTTATTTTCGTTCACCCTAATAATCTATATTTATATATTTATATATTTGATAATCTATTTATCTGCTCATCTTTTTCTTTTTTTTTTTTCAAATTTTCAGAATTTTGTTTATTACATCTTTTAATTTTGCATAATAACTTTTAATAATCTCCCAGTTGTTAAGACAGAACTTTTGGCTTTTAGAGATTCTTTAGATTTCGATTAACCAAGTAAGTATATCTATCAAATTCTTAATTATCTCTTTTTTTTTTTGCATTTAACTGGGTAAGCGTGACAATCAAATTCGTAATTATCTTTTTCCTTTTATATTTTAATAATCAAATCAACCTTCAAGCCGCCTAATCAGGTAAGTATACAAGTAGCTATATATATTGCACACACATATTTACCAGCAATTGATCAATTAACATAGAATATCAACTTTAGAAGCAGTTGCACATATTTTTATTTTAGTTCATTTTTAGTTCAAGTGATTTGGTTGATGAATGTATATAGCTTTTATTTTTTTCGTTTAATTAATTATTTGCTTTAGTTTATTTTAGATATATATATGTGTTTCCCGTGTAACGCACATATAGATTAGCTATTTAGTGTGTTATTTAAATTTAATTTCAAGATTAAACTTTAGTTTTTATTATGGTTAATTTTAGTTCAATTTTAAGATTAAAACCACAATATTAAATACAAAGTTACTATATTGTTAACTCTTTAAATTAGTATTTTATGAGAAATTTGTTTAAACAATACTTTTTAAGAAATAAAAAATGATTATAATTTTTTTATTGGAGAAGTAAATATTTAAATACTATCAACAATCATAGAAATTCAAACATAATTATTTTATTGTTCTAAGTTTTGTCTATTACATTATATGTTGTCATAAAATGTGCAAAGTCCGTTTAAAATACTCGTTATAATAAATGTAAAACAAATGAAAAAAAATTAAAAATGGAAACTAATATAATAAATGGATAGATAGATGGATTGAAAAGTCATCTAGATAGCCTAACCCACATATCGATCTAATCCTCGACCACATTAGGTGAATGACATGGCATACTAATCCGCCTAATGTTGTCGTTAAATTCTCATGTGTTATTTTTTTAAAAAAATATAACCAAAATATATTTTTTCTTATTTTTATCTTCTTTTATTTACTAATTTTTAGTTTAATTAAAACTTAAGGGTTGATAAAAAATATTTAGGGGTGTTATAATTTTTAAAGCTAAAATGGTTAGATATCGCCAAAATGGTAAAATTTAAGGTTAAAATTACCAAATTTCGAAGATTAAAGTAAAATTGTGTAATAAGATGAAAACTTAGGGTTAGCACCAAAATTATAAAATAAGATGACAGGTTAGGGTCAGCGCCAATGTAACACCCCAAATTTAAAAAGTATTATTTTATAATTCTACGGAATATGTGAACATTTAATAAAATTGAAAGTAAATTATATTTCAAGATACTTTTGTTAAATGGTTGAGAATTTTAAACGTTATTAACAATTTAAAAATAGTTTGTATGAGATAACGTGATTTTATTATTAAAGAAATAGAATGCAGCCATAAGGAAATGCCAGCAGTTCCAAATTCGTATTAAATTGGAAGCTCGCTCCCTTGGTATTTTGATGGGGTGCGCCCCCATGCACCCCATACACTCATACCCTTTAAAAATTATACCTCATATTTAATATGGAGTGTGTTTGTCTCACCATCTACGTCAGTAAGATGAAATAAAGATTTGAAAGGAGTATGATATTGACAGCTCAGTAAGTATTTAGTTTTGATTAATTATTACATTGTCCTAGTTAAATATTGAGGAGATGGATAAATAGGAACTCTTATATATACAGATGTTAGAATAGACATGATAAAGTGTGAAAGATATTGATGGCCCGTGCAATGCAATATTTAGAAGTACCAAAACTACTAATGTCCTTAAATAGCTAAGGACCGAAGTAAGTAACGGTTCAATTACAATGCAAAACTATAGTGTTTTGTGTTCCTATGTGACAATGTGAGATATGAATATTTGTCATGCCCTATGATTAGAATGATTTATATACATGATAACTATATTATACCGTCCGATTATGTATTCGCAATTTTAGATGTGGTATATGTGAAAGTGTTTGGGCATTATATATTTGGTATTACTGAGATATGTTAATGAGCATATTACGACGCATGCTATATGCTCTCATTGAGAATGACGATAGAGAAGAGAACATGCATGTGGCATGAAGATGATTGGCATGAGTTGTTATTTATGGTGGTGTGATTTCTATATAGTTATACCGCATTTTAATTGGTCGTCTGGGTATATACATTTCATATGGGGTCGCGTACCTCTGTGGATGTTGGGGGCTCAGCGATCGGTTGATTGGTTATATACATTGGACGCAGTGTTGGAGGCTCGGCAGCCCGCTGTTTGGGTATATATACTAGACGCAGTGTTGGAGGCCCAACAGTTACTATGATTTGGCCAGGCCATTCTTATAGATATTGGTAAGTCCTTGGCGACGGTCAAGGCATGGTAAGCCCTTGGAAATAAGGCATGTGCGTGCAGATGATTCGCCTTATTGATGATAACCTTAGGCGGTATACTATAAAGAAAGATATGAGCCCTGTTTGTTTAGTGGTGTGCATAACTATCATTACATTTAAGCATCATGTGCATGTATAGATATGTCGTTACTTGTTAACCATTAGCTCATATATGATTTTGCATTGTAGGTGTGAAAATACAAGTAATGTGGGTTGGTGGCAACTCCAAATGAACAGAAGACTGTGTACCGAAAACCTAACTGTGGTAATATGAATATACCACAAGAGGCACCACAATAAAGGTTAGAAACCTATTTAAGTGAAAGATTTACTATCTCATGAAGATAGAATAATTTATAAAATCAGTCCCCGATCTTCCCTTTCAAGTAAACTATGTTTCTCGTCTAATAAATATAATAATTTTATTAAATGTCTCTCTTTTAATATAATTAAGAATATTTTGGATAGAAACTTTATTTAACTTTTCAACTACAAAATTATTATAACATATTCCTTATGGAATATTTTGACGAAAATAATTTGTCTTTTATTGAGGATGAGAAATATTAAAATATTCGAGAGTGTTACATTTTTGTGGTATCAGAGTATGGCTTGATAGACTCTATAGACAATTCACTGTACACATGTCCTATGAAACCTTTGCATTCACCAACGAAGTAAGTGATTTCTTCATCTATGTGCATCATATATGACGTAAATGTGCTTTTACACACACACACAAAACGTTTAATTTTTAATAATCATCTGTGATTATCTTGAAGAATGATTAGTAGGGGTTAACTAAAACGGAAATTTGTAACGGAAAATAGGTGTTTTGTTAATACATGTATTGTTGTTATTATAATTTCAAAAATTGACTATTGCTTTCAAACAAAATGGTATTATTTCATTATGATACTGATTTAATTTAATATTCATTTGTTTTTAGCAAAATAAATTTTATTTTGTTATTAGAAATATTGAAAGCACCCACTCGAGCATTATCAAAGTTTATTTTTCCAGTTAATACTTTTACAATCTCCGCGTGCATTCAATCGTCAATGTTAAATTTGAATTAAATAATTATTATGTTATTGATTGATATAGATACTCTTTCAAAATAATTATTTCAAGCATTAGCTTCTAATTACATCTTTTATTTATTATGATGAAAAATAATCTATCTATACATTAATCAACTTAAGAGGCTAGTACAAATTTTCCTACCACTGGCAGGTTCCTTAATAAAGCTGGTAATGTCACTACTGACGGGTTGGTTTTTTGGTAATTTGTAGCGACTGAAATTTTCTTAATGAAAAACTTGTATTTTAAAAAATTTTAAAAGAATTTAAGTGCGCCGCTACCACCCTAATATATTATTTTAATATTAGTCATAATAAAGTTTAAAGGAACATGCGTCCCTCGTCTAATTCCATTTTAAAGAGAAACCTGAGTTTACAATTAAATGGATTTTTATTTCTAAATTTTAAATTCAGGTCCAATTAATTATTAAGGCCGATATCCAATTAAATTCTTTGTACTCCGCCCAAGGTGAAGAGTCTTATGGATACATTTTAAACCCAAAATTTCAGTCTAGATTTTTAATTCATATATCCAAGCCCAATTTCGAAATGATCCGGCCCAATCTTGTTTACAAACTTAAGCTTCGCCAAACGTGCCACAGACCAGGTCCACCAAAATTCTGACCCAGATAAGCCCCAACAAAACTACCGTTGGGTATCTGATACTCCCAGATTCTTTTCTGATATCCTCAATCTCCCCCACATCCACCCTCACTGCTTATTAAACTCAGGGTTCAGTAAGCATTTAAACACTCAGAAACAATTCCAGCAAAACCCAGAAAATTACACAAGTTCACAGCAACGATACGTACCCAAAACTCAGCAATATTCTTCAGGCATTCACTACACCATACATACACAGACACACATTTCAGTAGCCTATTATACACATAAATCCATACCCTCTGCAGCAAAGAAAACCAGCAGTTTGTTCCTTCACTATACACATACACAGAATCACTACACGCACCCAGTATACTCAGAAAGATACAGAATTCAATTACATTCTACAAACACTCACAAATTTCCAATACATAGCCAGCAGAAAGATACAAACAGATTTACACACAAATACATACACTTCACAATCAAAGTGGCATTCACTCTACACGTTCCTAAATTCAGGCATACACACACAATTTCAGCTTCAGAATTCAATCTTCTGCATTCTTCGCTAAAGGTAGATACATACAAGTATATAAATCACCACCTTACATACACGAGTATACACACACACGCCAATACACATTCACTGTTATTACACACATACATACACCCGCCGAGCGTCCATAGCTGCCTCGAATCGAACCCGTGAATCGGCCACCTTTCTTCTACTCCAAATGGCCAACACCACCACCGCTACTCCTTTAGGCAAAAATAGAAACGGAACAGCCGAGCCCCTGCCCGCTGCTCCCGGACCACTGCACCACCACAGCCACCACTTCCTTCAGCCCCAAATTTCACCACAGAAACTGGAAATCAAGCCAAGAACTCAAGGAACCATTCGAACTTACCTGAACCGAAACTCTGACCGGCATCCTTGAACCCATCATGGCACAATCGAACCCAAAGTCGCGAACCTGAAACCCCCTCTGCCTACCAAACTCAAATCGGACCCCCCATTCGTGAAGTCCTCGAACCCAAAGCCTCGAGTTCATGCCCTAGCGTCTCTCTCTGTCGCTCGAACCAAACCTCACCCGAGTATCTCTCTCTCGGTTGAACCCGCTTCGAACCCGTACTCGCGAACTCCACCGCGACCCCCCTCTGTCGCGAACCTTGGCCGGAAATCGCGAGCCCAAACCACAGCACCTTCGGACCTCTGCCCCTCTCGAACTCCACTCGAACCAGACTCTCTCTTCGATCCAAAAATGGGATCGATTAGGGAACTTGGTTGTTTAATCAGATTCGATTTTTGCGCTCAAGCCCTTGGTTTTAAGAAACGTTTTACTTCAATCCAAATGTTCGTGTGCGAGCCGTTTTGACCCCTCACGTTCATTATTGATATATTGTTCCCAAGCCTTTCAGTCAAGCTGATTTCAGTCACTATATTTTTAATGATATTTAAATTGATCGAAAAGTATCAATTTTATCTATTTTAGTCTCCAATATTTTGAAAAACTCCATTTAGGTCATAAGGTTTTGAAAAGTCATATGTTAGCCTAAAAACTTTCAAGTTTAACGATTTATTTATGTTTTTATTCAATTTTAAACATTTTCAAATTTCTAATATTGGATTATTTATTTGCTAGACAAGTAGCATTATTTGACTCATAATTGACAACCTAGTTGCTCAAACTCAAAAGGAAAATATAACGAGGTAGATTTCCTATTCAAAGTTATTTTCAAAGTTATGTGCGCATTTTTATGAAAAGTATGATGCAATGATATATTATGTGATTATGCATGTGCTGTATGTGATTTATGAAAATATGAAAAGTGTGCGCATAATTAGCTCATCTTAATCGGGAGTCCACAAATTTAACTCGTTATTTTGACGGGCCCACAGACATAGTCAATTGGTTTGTATTAAGACAAGCCCACAGACATAATTTGCATGTGTACATGTGTTGATTGCCTAATATGTATTGCGTATTTTAAAGATAGTGTGCGGGAGTCTAGTGAGTATTTCTTCGAAACACTCACCCTTCATTTCAAAATATTTCAGGTCCTAGAGCTGGCAGTGACTCGACCTGGGGTGGTAATTGAACGAAAAGAAAAATGACTAAATGTTTATTTGTTAACATTTCTTTTTAATTGTTAGAAACATTGATGTTATTTCAAAATTTAACGGTTATGTAAATTTTGACAATAGATTTATTTAGTATCATTTATGAAATACGATTGTGTTTATTTTAACATAAGGAAAAGAGAATTTTCCGCACTTTTTTATGTAAATGTTTTAAGTTTTCCGCACTTTAAAATAAGATAGAATAGATTTAATAGCGTCTAGGTGTTCAGAATTTGGGGCGTTACATAATTCCCAGCAATCGTGAAGATATTTTGGACATTACGTTCTCAGTTGTTCGTTCATTCTCTCACCTAAATTGGCACGCAACTTGAACAATATCCCTACCTGTTTTCAAGTAGGCGATTTCTTCAAACGCCGTTAGGTTATATCTTAGACCATCTTTGATTCGTGGCCGTGTTGGAGACGTCATTTCTAAGGTAAATTCCTGATTTTTCGTTTGATTATTCTTTTGATTGATTTGGGGATAAGAACTGATCTGCCCTAATTTATTTCCCATCTTAAATATTTGATTTTTCCCTTTGAATCTGGTATGAGAATGGTCTTTAATTGTTCTCTTCTATTCGTCTAACTTTTTTTGTTATTCCAACAGCTTCAGTCCAAGTGGGCTCTTAATGATGTTGATTTTGAGCTTGAAAAGCGGGCTATTCTATTGCTTTGTGTCGTTAGTATGTATTTGATTTACCAGTCGATTTTACTTTTTTTTTACTAGTTAGTGATATAGATTTTTGATTCGTTAGTCTGTATTTGTGTTAACTAATTTGATTGTTTTAGCGTGAATTTTTATTTTATGATTTTTTTAATGTTATGCATTTGTATTGTTTTAACTGAATTTGTATTGTTTTTTGAGTGTTGATGGGTGTTATGAATTTGTATATTATCATGAATATGACGGTGTTGTATATGAATTTGTATTGTTTTTACCTATTTCAATAATGTGATGGGTGTTGTATATGAATTTGTATATTATTATCTTTGATTCTTTTTTTTTTTTTATAGTGTCTTTTTGCAGTAGCTATTTTCCCTTGGAAGTGTCATCGAAAGCCGGGTATGGAGTTCATGGCGGATTGGGTTTGTCAACTCCTCTGATGTGGTTTATCTATGCCTTCATTTCATTTACATTTTCTTAGTTTTTGGTCATAATCTTTTCTTTTCTGTAAAACTCATATCCAATTTTGTTTTCTCATCCAATCTTTTTACACAAGAATTTTCATTTTAGTATAGAGACTCACTTTGGAGGTTGTTGGATGTATTTACATCCTTCTTGAGATTATAGGTATGTGAAATCACTATGAAACCAGTGGGACATTCTTGATTATTTGTTGGCAAAATGTATGTTGATCCAAATACCAAGAAATGAAGCCATAAAATGGTCTACAAACCCAAAAAAATCATTACTTCTATCTCAGGAAAAAAAAGCAAGAAATTGGTACACAGTGATCTTTCTGCCATGTTCCAAGTCTATTGCCCATTCAAGCAATCATGATTTGACCATGAACACATGAGTCACAAAACTGAGAAATGCAAAATTGATTCAATGATCATCTTCTATGCCATGCATTCAACTGTAGAGGAATCTTTTGCTGGAAAAAAAAAAAAAAAAAAAGAAATAGCCTAGCATCTGAACATTAATTAACTACCTGAAGTTTATATTAGTTAGTAATTAATTAAAGTAGAACATGAAGGTCTGAACATTTTCCAATTATTAGTTTATATATAGAAAGTATCATAGGCAAACATGAAATTTATTTTATGCTATTGCTTGTCTTGTTTGTTGGATTAGCTTACTTAATGTGTATAAATGGGTAAACTAATCTCTATTTAATTAACTAACATCAATTGATGCAAATAAAATATGTGTGTGAAGGCATACACACAGTGAATGTGTTTGTGTGTAAATTGTATGGTTTGGTTTGGTTGGGTTGGGTTGGGTTGGGGAGATCGCTCTAGAAATGTGATGGTAGTAGATTTGTCATTCAATGCCACGGGTTATGCTTGGCAAATGATTAACTACTTTCTAACAACAAGCTACTTGTTATGGGGGTTTTTGTAACCTTTATTTCCTAACTCTTAACCCTTTAGATGAATTTCTAGTGAAATACTTTTGTTTATGCGCTCTTCTTTCATTCCAATGGAGAGAATTGCAACCTTGCGCTCAAATTTTTTTTCTGTCCTTTTGTCTGCATTGCTATTATAGTGCTTATTGTAGGGACCATTAGGTAATTGCTTACTGTGGGATGGATAATCTACCAACAAAGTGGAAGAGATTTCTGGCTACCAAATGAAAGTCTTTTATGGTAACATAATATGGGCATTTGATGTCTACTGATGGAAGGATTACTCACATTGTTGACAGTGGGTCATTAGGACATTGTAAGCAGGGGCTGAGCCCATTAAGGCCCAATGACCGCACTGAACCTTGGGCCGGCCTGCTAACTTTCAACCTGGACCGCATTGAGATCCAAAGCAAATAAACCCATATACGGCCCAAATATTCTGTTTTCTATGTCCAAAATATTTTAACTTGGTATTTTAGACCCAAAAATCAGTTGGGCCGTCCAAGTTTAAGGTCGAGGTGAAGTTTTAAATTCATCTATCCAATCCTCTTTTATAAAACAGGCCCTTAACTCTTTTAACTTCATAGGCCAATGTGGGATTAAGGCCTAGCTATAATCTTATATTCATATATCCAATCCTCTTTTATAATGAAAGCCTTAACTCCCTTTACTTCATAAGCCAATGTGAGATTATCATTTTTTATTTTTTTAATTTATTATTAATCTCTTATAAAAAAAAAATTTTGAGTATTGGTTTTGAGATTATAAACTAATGTGAGTAATGGAAAATGGAAATGATAGCTGGGGCGAGTTTTTTCCTAAAATTTTCGACCGCACTGAA
Source organism: Nyctanthes arbor-tristis (assembly GCA_963692815.1). NCBI lineage: Eukaryota > Viridiplantae > Streptophyta > Magnoliopsida > Lamiales > Oleaceae > Nyctanthes > Nyctanthes arbor-tristis. The sequence goes on from CAVNYN010269299.1 coordinate 97,422, forward strand.
TAAATTTTTTGGCTCCGCCCCTGATTGTAAGGTTAGTGACTGGAGTAACAAATGTTTGCGCTTGAACCTCAATACCCAGTAATAGTTATAGCTACGGTTAGTGTTGCTCATAACATAAATTAATTTCACCACTCCGGTTTTGGCTAATTTTATTTGTGTTTGTAAAGGTTGGAATTGATGGTTTGTATAGTGAAGGTGTTGGCCTGTTGCAGCAAGTTTGGCATGCTTCAATTCTGTAGTTCCCCTTGAATGCGCTTGCAGTGGCTATGATTTTTTTTTTTTTAACTCTCTTTTCCAGTAACGATTGTGTTTGCTTGAGTCATCTTCGTAGAACTATTTTCTTTTGTTGAGACAAAACTGGGTTTCCTTTCCCTTTTTTTCCCTTTTGCCCTCTATGAAACTTTTCTAAGTCTTTTGATAATATATATATATATATATATATATAGATATATTGTTGATATATCTACATATATCAACATATATAATTTCAAAGGGAAAGGAAAGGAAAAGATTTCTGTAATAAATATTGATATATGCTTTATACTTTATGAATTGGAATATTTATTTGCATGCCAAATTTGTCTTGGTTGTTTATTAGGATTACGTTTCTTAGACAAATAATGTTACATGTAATGATATTCATATTTGAATCATCTTCATATATTTTTGACATATTCCTAAATTCATAGATGTTTACATGTGTTTAAATAAAAATGTTTTATTTCAAATGTGGTTATACATTAAATGTTTGCATTAGGACTTAAATTCTTTTTTCATATCGATTTTCTATAATTTCTATTGATTTGGTAAGCCCGTGCAAAGTAAGGGTACATGACTAGTAGAATACTAATTTGGTTTAGCATCTCATCTCCTTTTCAAAATATTTGACGTCTTAAAAATTTTATCATATCATCTTTATTTTAAGTGAGAAAGAAATCCAAATATTTGCGAAACCCAATTTGCATTAAAAATTATGTTTTACTTTTTTATGGTTAAAAGTATTTGGCCAAATATCTATAATAATTTTACTTCATCAAAATTCTTTGTTTTCTTAAATTTGAGAATTCATTTCTTTTTATGACGCCTCTTAATTAAGAAAAGAGTATGACAATTTTTTCACTTGACAACTTTAACATTTCTTCTTGGTCAGTAAGTTTCTTCATTAGAAAACAACTTTATTTATATTCAAGTATCTTTTAAGTCAAGTGTAAATATTAAAAGATTTAGAAGAAGTGAATTTTTGAAATTAAAATGTTGACGAACTTCTACGTGATTTTTGTAAATAAATATATGTTGTTTTTCAATGAAACAAGTGCTTGACTTTATTTTCGCATGAGAAATTTTCAAATGATATATCATAAAAGAATAATTAATCTAGACTGTTTTAATTGAGTTTTGTCGATTTTATCCATACATAAACTTTTATTTTCATCAATTTTTAAAGAAGAAAATGATAGGTGCATCCACTTTGATATCTAGTTCATAACAAATTATTTGAGATTATTTGTCACTTGATGTTTCTTTTAATTTATCAAAAAAGTTTGAATTAACAATTTGCAACCGTTTATCTTGTTGATCTTAATGAGTATATATATTCACGTAAAGCATGCATGCATATGATTGAAAATGATGTCTGTGTCTTGATGACATCATGTGTGGTTGGGTGCCTAGTATCATGTTGTCTCCGAGTGAAAGTTTTGCATGCTGACCCTTTCTGAGATACGGATTACATATTTCCTATCTTGAGGAAGAATGGAAAAATCTCTTCCGATCTAAACAATTCTTTGAAGATTCTGATTGATTTACGTAATACTGGAATTCTGAAATGAATAGAGTGAAATGGAGCAATGAAGAATGTACATATGATTCGGTATTGGACTTTTGAATTCCCCCTCATATGTTATCCTTTGGGGTGCCTAAAATTCCACCTTGGTGGAGAAATAACTGAAACTATTGCTTTGATATGAGATTGTACTTTAATATATACAATTTGGGTAAAGGAAGATGTGCAACATGATATATTTAAACTGAGGATTATATGTAAAGACTTTTATAAGTGGGACCCATATTAATTGCCATATCGGTTGGCCATGTATTATGTATAGTCATTGTATAGTCATTGAATGTAGCGTTATACTTATGGGTCCAATTGCAGTTTAGGTTTGTGTGATCTTGTATAAAGATAGATATTGGGAATATTATGTAGTTTGATTTGGTTAATGTGAATAAAGAAGTTGACCAAATAAATATGCAAATGAATGAGATGATTTGATTCGATTTTGGGTTATATCATAATGATGTGATATGGGATATTAAGACTTCTTAATTCACCCATTCAGCATTAGTATTCTCTTCCCATTGTTTTGAGAGAGATCTGGATATCTTTATAACTTACAGTGCTATTTCCTTCAGATCTTTTTGTATTAGTGCAATGAGCTCTTCTGTAATTGGCTTTCTCCATTTCTCTTGCTCAACGACCATCTTCTCAACTCATTCTTCCCAGTCTAATGTATCCTTGTAATTTGTTGTGTTCTACGATATTGCTCTTTTAGCCAATGAATTGAACTTACATTTGTAAGTTTACACGATCTCTTGTTGTGAGCATATCTTTGATGTGAGCAAGGTTTTGTCCCTCTCCAATTGTTTGAGCTTCCCTTTGAGATAGCTCCCAGTGGAGTTCCATCTCCAAAGAACTCTGATTTGTTTTTGTTATTCCATCCTCAAAGGATTTTGATTTACCTTATTATCTCTTGGTTATCGCTTGACTTAAACACAACCGGAGTTTCCTTGGGGCCTTGTTTGATTTTGGTGTTTTAATTTTGCAATATATCTTCTCTCTCTCTCCCAACTTTAGTAGCCCATCCATTTTGGATGTCTTTCAATATGTCTCCTCATCTTACCCAAAACAATTTTTTTTTTTTTTGTATTCCTTAAATGTAATTTACCATCTCTAGTATAAGCTAAGACAACTTTTCGTGAAACACTTCATCATAATGTAAGTCGTTAAAGAAATCACTTTCAAATGACTGTTCACCAGATAACTTCTGGCTTTTGGTTCTCAGGCTAATTATTTGTATTAAACAGTTATAAATGCGGAAATGCAACTTTAGATTCCTTTTGTATGCTTGAGTTTGATCACTCCCAAATAGTTTTCTAGTAATTGCATTGTATATCCTAAAGTAGGGCTGAACAAATAAACCGTCAAACTGAGAAACCGAACCAATCCGCAAAAATGGTTTAGATTGGTTTGGTTTGAAAAGTGAACTAGTTTAGTTTAGTTTGGTTTAAGAAAATTTCATAACGCTTGAAATGGTTTGGTTTATGTTTCGATATTTAAAAAACCGCTTAAACCGAACCCTTTTTTATGCTTTAGTTAAAAATTTATTAATACGTAAGTAAGATAAGAAAAACATATCAAAGGACTTAATTCATTTAAGATTGCCAAGTTCGTTGACTGAGTTTGGTACTATAATAAGGAATTTCTTATGATAACTTAGTTCACTTTAGTACTCAAATAAGCTAATTTTCGACTAATTTAATTAATTAATACCCTGAAAATTTTTTTTGGGAGAAATTATATGGTAGTCAATTGACCATATTTTTCTAAAATTTTGACATTTAGATACTTAAACAAAATAGCATTTTCATAAATATATTATGACTATCTCATTTGAAGTTTATGTATTATTTAGGCTTTTTTTATCTGTTATATTTCATTAGTTATATGTTTATGTTTTAGTAAAATTTACTAACTTTTGTTGAGTTTGATATTAGTAATAGTATTCAAGATTTTTCTGACAAATTGCGGTCAAGTCCTCAAACTTCCTGATTTCTTCTATATTGACCCAAAGGACTTATTTTGTGCTCCTTGTAGCCACAAACTTTAAGTCTTTCACATAATTGGTCCTTATTTCGATTAAATCTTTTCTTTTGGCCATTTTGTATCCAAATTCAACCCGGTTTTCAATACTTCAATATTTTTCTGGCTTAAACTTGATTTTTGAATTTTTGCACTAGTCCCTCTATTAATACCTGAATTTCTTTGACCTTTGACTGTGCAATGGGACCTACCGGTACAGTGGCCAAACTTTGACTTCTTTGAATCTACTCATCGAATATAATTGTTGAAAACTTTTCTATTTTTTGATCAACTCATTAAAGTACAATTTTAGGCAAATGAAAAAAATATAAATGGTTGTCTTATTTTATGAATGATATAAACTTTGCTTATTGATGTACATTCAAAAGATTTAACAAAAGTGATCAGTTAAGAAATTTGACTATCTATAGTATCAAATTTTGATCCATAAATTAAACTTATGATTAATTGTAATGAATTGATGAAATTGTTTTGACTAATGGATTAAGTGGTCCTGAAAATATTGAAACCTACAGAAAGTGGTCAAGAACAGTGATGAATTTTAATTTTGATTTTGATTTTGATCTCTTGGTTTGCTATTTGGAAATTGAATAGATAGGGAAATTGAATGGATAATAAACATATATGTGGCAAGGCCATGACAAGTAACTTGAATTCAATCTCTCAACTTCCTTCGAATTTTTGTCTTGACTTATGATGTTATTGATTATTAAATACTCTAAGTCAGCATACAAGTATGCCTAAACTTTAAAGAATGAAAGATTGTTATGCCCTTTGATTCGATCCATTGCTTCTTTCATTGTAAACCTTTGCGTATCATTTCAATATATATTGGAACACTTGCTTTCCTACCTAATGTATCAAATATTCTTCAAACCAAGAATTTCCTTTGCCGAATTTGATTTCTTTTGATTGTAATTTTGCACCCCTCCTAAGTTGTCAAGAATTGCCATTCATTATGCGATTCGT
>CAVNYN010269300.1:0-78605 GCA_963692815.1 Nyctanthes arbor-tristis
CTTATGATGTTATTGATTATTAAATACTCTAAGTCAGCATACAAGTATGCCTAAACTTTAAAGAATGAAAGATTGTTATGCCCTTTGATTCGATCCATTGCTTCTTTCATTGTAAACCTTTGCGTATCATTTCAATATATATTGGAACACTTGCTTTCCTACCTAATGTATCAAATATTCTTCAAACCAAGAATTTCCTTTGCCGAATTTGATTTCTTTTGATTGTAATTTTGCACCCCTCCTAAGTTGTCAAGAATTGCCATTCATTATGCGATTCGTTGAACTATTGAGAAACTCTTGAAATAATATATTTTTAATTCTTGTTCGAGAAGACTATACTCCTTGAAAATCTATTCAGGCAAATCGTTTAAATCACTTGCAAGGCCCAATACTTGTTTTGTATTTCTTGCCTGAAATTTTATTCCTTAGATATAACACTTTTGTATATAATTGATTGACATTATCTTTTTCCCTGTCTTTTTCTCTCTTATTGATATTAGTAACCTCTTTATTTTGAGACCTTAATTTCTTAACTTTTCATTTGATTCCAAACCTTTAATTCTTGATTTATCGTTATTTTCCTTGTTTAACTTTGCTCATGCCATTGGCCCTATATTTTATTTATTATTCCAAATGCTTTTGATATATGAGTTGATAATAGTACATTGAGAAAAATTGGGGAGAATTTGTTTCTTTTCTTATCTTTTCTTTTTCTTGTTCTCACCTACTTTTGATCATTTTTTATTGCCTACTTGTCCTCTCGGAAAACCTCTTTGGCATATCAATTTTATTGCCTTTTTGTTTTTCACTACATAATTTCGCTCAATGCCTTTTGATACTGTTTTGATTAAGCTCAAAAATTGTTTGATCATTACCTATCAACAATAATTCTTTTTGCGATTTAAGAAACCTTACTGGCTTGGCAGTGGAGTGATGTAAATTTGAAGTAATTTTGTCCGTGTACCATGTTTCTACTTATATTTCCTTCGACTTTGCTTGATCATATGGGACATCAATTTTTTACAGATCTGCATTATTTGTTATTTTGCTAACTCTTCTCGTACCTATGCCTCTCTGTTGTGCCAAATTCTAAAGCCAATTTAGCTTTTCTCCTTTTTGTCTTGTTTAGTCTTTGCAATTTGATTTGAAGATTAAAATGAAATTAATGAAACAAGTGCGGAACACTAGCTTGAAAATGGAAAATCGATTTGAAATAATTTTGGAAGAATACGATTTAAGGAGTCAAATTTTGCTAATTGTTATTGGTGAATGATCAACTGGTAGTTCAAACCCATTTTGAATAAAGTTTGAATAAAATTTCGGGTAATTGGGTTGTTAAAATTTTGAATATTTGCTCAACCTAATTTTTGAACTTATGGTATATTTGAGTTAAGGAGGAAAAGTAAATTTGATTTTTGAATTTTGATATTGAAGATGGATGGAAAACTTATGTATGAAAATGGGGGCTAATCACTTGAGCGCCGCGCATGCTCCCAACGGTAAAAGAAATGAGAGTGCGCATCGGAAGCAATTTATTTACTGATTGAAAGAAAGAAACTTATGTAATAATATTATGAAGGAGAAACATAAAGAAATACCTCCCATCCAGAGACTTTGATGAAATTTGAAAGAGCAAACATAAATCTGTCCATACATGTCTTGAATAATTTCCAGGTAATTATGAATTTCGAGGACGAAATTCCTTTAAGGGGGTAGATTGTAACATCTTGCAAAAATTTAACGAGGAATTAAATAAAATGATAATATCTTGATACTGGTAATGATGAGAGAATAACTTGAATTTACATTAACTGAAAGGTTATAGGACTATTGAATTGAATTGCATCAATTGTAAAGTTACAAGACTCTTACTTAATTGAACGTCCAAAATTACAATGTGACAACAAGATCAAATTGTCACTCAAACGAACGCTAAGAATTTGAATTTAATTCTTGACAACATGATCGATATTTTGACAAAGAATTGGATTAGAATATGACAATATGATTGTTACAAGATTGCTAAGAATTAAAGATGGGAGAATTAATTGGGTTGCATCAATGTTGAAGTTACGAGATTTTCAAGAATTAAAATATAGCGACGTGATTGTATTGAATTGCATCAATGGTGAAGTTACGGTTGTGTCATATAGTTCATGACGATTGAATAATGACTCAAATTACATTATGTCAATTGGTTAAAAGATTATGACTCAAATAATGTCTAGAATGAAAATGTAATACTTGATTAGTACGACCCAAAAACATAATATACAATAAAACCATATTAAGGAGAAGGACTTCATAAGTAAAAAATTCTAATTACGCCATTTGTTAAGAAAATTGTCACATGAAAATTGAAGAGAACACTTGGCAAGACTTAATGGCAAAAAGATTCTTAAACTTCCAAGTGGACTTAATTCTATTGGTTAATCTCAAGAAAAATCTTTGTCATCATTCCTAATGGCTACTTCCTAAAACTACCTGAGGCCATTTGTCTTTCTTTCCATTGGAGGATCTCAAGATCTTCAAGTATAAATTCGTCCAAAAAGAGGGAGAGTAATAGAAGACCAGGCAAAATTCACCAAAACACTACTCTTATACTTGAAAATCGCTCCTTTTTGTATATAAAAAGAATCTAACTTAAAGAACCACTTTGATTGAAGAATATTGATGTTTCAGAGACACTTTTCAAATAATCCAAGAAATCTTTGGGAAATCAAGTAAAGAGGTAAGTAACCAACGCTTTGAGCCCCTTGTTGCATTCTTATAGTTTGATAAGCAAAGCATGGTTTTGATTGAAGTTTCCATGAGATGAATATGGATGTTGATGCATTGAAAAGTAAGATTGATTTATTGCATTTGAATCTCTAGTTGCTCTGCTCGTTTTGTCTTTGCTTTTTCCTTGATTTGCTTTGTTGCCATACTAGAAACAATCTAATGATACCGAGATGAGCGACGATTAGTGTGAGATTTGCTTTGCTATTTGTTTGGAATTCCGGTAGGGGTCAATTAAGATTCGAATGTGGATCCACTTAAATGTACATGACCATAATTGAATTGATATTGAATCTTGCGCGTGCTGTGGGTAGCAGTTTAACTAGTGATAGGGCCTTTTTGTGCATTTGAAAGCTTTGTGCATTCAATGATTTTCCTGAAAATAAATTTTTCAAATGAAAGGTGAATCAAAGGTTTTGTTACTCACAGAGTTCTTTGTACTCACTCCTCATTTTTACAATTTTTGTAGATGATTGAAGGTATGATATTTGAAAAGCAAGGCAAGGCATGAGTTAGAGTATGTTCGCGAACGGTAGTAGAGTTTTGCATGTAGTAGAAACCTGTTTTTAAAGCGACTATTAATGCAATTATGAACTTAATGCCTTTTATATTAATAAGTCTGCTCACCTCTCTATAATATATATTTTTACGCCTCACATGTGTAGTCCTTGTAATGATTTGAAGCCTGCATTTCAAAGTAAAATCTTTCTAATGATTTAACTTGCTTTGATAATCAATGAAATGTAACTATTAACATTACTTGTGTTCTTCATATTTTATTGAAAACTTAGTTTTAATGATTCTTTAAAATTTAACTTGTTAGTTGAGTAATTAACTTATAAAATAATAAACTATATTAGACAAAAATAATTTGTTTGTTTTGTATGTCTCGTCTCCGCTATTTGTATAGAAGCTTTCGCTATAGAATTTGTTATTCTATATAAGATATTCAAGAATATTAGAAAATTAGTGGGGGTGTGACAGTGCTACCACAATCTTATGTCTAAAAAAAATGTTTGAAGGCCTATAAAAAAGGGGAGCAGCTCCCAATTCGTATCAAAGGGGGACTCACCCTCTGATATTTTGATGGGTGGTGTGCCCGCCATATCACAGGGGGCTCGCCCCCTTTACTAAGGGGTTCGCCCCCTATGCACTCATATCCTTTAAGAATTATACCCTATATTTAATATGGGGTATGTTTGTCTCACCCTCTATGTAAGATGAAATAAACATTCGAAAGGAGTATGATATTGATGACGCAGTAAGTATTTAGCTTCGATTAATTATTATATTGTCCTAGTTAAATATTGAGGAGATAGATAAATAGGAACTCTTATATCTACGGATGTTAGAATAGACGTGATAAAGAGTGAAAGATATTGATGGCCTGTGCAATGCAATATTTGGAAGTGCCAAAACTACTAATGCCCTTAGATAGCTAAGGACTGAGGTAAGTAATGGTTCAATTATAATGGAAAATTATAGTGTTTTGTGTTCCTATGTGACAATGTGAGATATGAATATTTGTCATACCCTATAATAGGAATGATTGATATACATGATAACTATATTATATCGTCTGACTATGTATTGACAATCTTAGATGTGGTATATGTGAACGTGTTTGGGCATAATATATTTGGTACTACTGATATATGTTAATGAGCATATTACAGCGCATGCCATATGCACTCACTGAAAATGACGACAGAGAAGAGAACATACATGTGGCGTGAAGATGATTGACATGAGTCGTTATTTATGATGGTGTGATCCCTATATAGTTATACTACATTTTTAATTGGTCGTCTGGGTATATATATTTCATCTGGCGTAGTGTACCCTTGTGGATGTTGGGGGCTCAGTGATCGCTTGACTGGGTATATTCACTGGATGCAGTGTTGGAGGCTCGGCAGCCCACTATTTGTGTATATATACTAGACGCAGTGTTGGAGGCCCGACAGTTGATATGATATGGGCCATGTTTGTTTAGTGGTGCGCATAACTATCATTGCATTTAAGCATCATGTATATGTATAGATAGATATGTCGTTACTTGCTGAGCGTTAGCTCATATATGATTTTGCATTGAAGGTGTGGAAATACAAGTAAAAATGACCAGAGGATTGTGTAATGAGAATCTGACTATGGTAATATGAATCTATCACAAGGGGCGCCATAATAAAGATTATAAACCTATTTAAGTGAAAGATTTATTATTTCATGAAGATAGAATAATTTATAAAAGCAGTCCCCAGTCTTCCCTTTCAAGTAAACTATGTTTATTGTCAAATAAATATAATAATTTTATTAAATCACTCTTTTAAGATAATTAAGAATATTTTGGGAAGAAACTTTATTTAACTTTTCAACTATTAAATTATAATCACATATTTCTTTTGGAATATTTTGACGCAAGTAATTTGTTTTTTATCGAGAATAAGAAATATTAAAATATTTGAGTGTTACAGCCAATTAGCCACAGAATTATTCTAGAATTATTGTTAGTGTTCAATAAATTCAGCCGAGGACACTATTTCAATGAACATATCTTTTGACAATACAAAGGAATTGTCGGGAGGGAAATCGAACCCGTGAACAAGGTTGTAAACAATCAAAGTGGATGTCACTAGACTACAAAGTCTTTGTTCAATGAACATATTTAATGTGATGCCATTTAGTTGTGCCATCACTACATATATGGTTAGAAACTCAATTCTATTTAAAAAAAATATATATATTTTGAAATAAAATATATATATATATATATATTAAATGACAATTGTATGGTATAATTAGCTAATTTGTCTTGTACAATTCAGATATTTTCCCAACCTTTTCCACCTAAGAGTGGGCTTTATAAGATTGCAACCATATCCACTACCTGCTTATCTATGAAATCTCTTTCATCTTTTCCTAATTTTCTCCTAGCTAAACTATAACAAAATTTAAGGATTTGATTTCGAATTTATTTAATATATTATCCATTCACATTACTAAATTCAAATAACAGAAATGTCCAACCCTATTTTTTTTTATCACCCATCCTTTATAATTCTCTCTTTTAATTATAATTAACTATGTAATTCAAGCGGTAAAATGAAGTCAAAATTATAAAGTGTAAATTTTTTCCCTTTATCTTGAATCAATGACCAAATTAAGCTATATTTTATAAATTCCAGTTTAAAAAAATGCTGTTTATGCAACCATAATTTTTTTTTTTAAATATTCGTTAACTAAAAATATTCGGAAGTGCGTATTTTAATACAAGCACACCAACAAAGTCGTAACCCAAAAAAGTCAACTTGAGATTTTAAAGTTGTCCAATAAAATTAATTCAAACTCGCGAATAAATCAACGAACCACGAACTTAACAACACACCACAAGAATTTGGACGATGATTCTTGATAAAGTAAGATAATTTCTTGAACAAGAAATTAAAAACGACAATTAAGTTCTCACAGGAAAATTCCCAAAGGAATATATTAGGTTCTTATTTTTCTTCAAACAAAATTTAATTTCATATAATGAAATTTGCACTTAAATGGGAAAAGAAATAACCTAAACTAATTAGGAAACATTGAAAATAATTAGGAAACGACTAAAATTCAAAAAATAATAAAAAGAATTTAGCAAAATCAGAAAAGCTAAAAATCAGCGTCAAAGCACTTCCAGACCTGTATGGTTGCACAAAAGGACCATGCGCCCGCACGTTTAGAGTGCGTTCTGAATCTAGGCGCAAGCTATATCTATGCGGCCGTATGAGATCGCACACTTTTGACATCTTATATTCCAACATGCATTACTTTTCATAGGAAATTCGGAATTGAAATCCGAAAGTTGATTTGAACTCCTTGCTTGATAAGCTTTCAATGACATATTTTACTCCCATGTATATCATATGCATCATAATTTTGTGGCCCGAAATTTCTTGAACTACGCCGCTCTGGTTTTTTAAACATTTGACTTGAACACTTTTTCATATAATTTAAACCTTGAATTTGATACTACCTCTATCACATTTAGGCCTACATTTCCATGATTTAACTCGGGCATGATTTTAAATATTTGTTATCTTGGTCTCCGCATATCAATTAGCATCAAAACCATAACCAAACCACGGCCATGCCTAATTGTAAGTGCTCATTACTATTTCTTTTTATATATTTTTGTTATACATATGACTAATTTAGTTCAATATATTTTTATATAGTCCTATTTTGTGAGTAATTCTAGAGTATCAAATTTTTTTTTAAATATATGAGATAAAATGCAATAATTAATTTCACATATAACTATTAATAATAGATCAAGTTTGGATGACAAATTTTGTCATATTGATGTTTATATTATCATTATTATAATTATATGTATCTAACGATTATTATTCTAAACTCATGCTACTTTTTAAGGATTATATTGTTTATTTGCTAGACTAAAAATATTAACGGGATATTAAGGGTACTTCCATAGAATAAAATAGCGTATTATCCAGATTTTTTGATCAATTTTATGGGTATGTAATTTTTTATTCGAAGGGTATCGAGTGGATACATGTATCATGGTACATAACCGATATGCAATCACTACTATAGAATTAAAGAAAAAAAAAAGGAATACGCGTCGGCTTCTGGGACAAACGACGCGTAAACTATATACTGTGGCAATTTTGAAAATAATGGCTGAACTATAGGCGTCGGTTTCCAGGAGGCAACCGTCGCCCATTTATATATCATACACCTCGGTTCCAATTAACAAAAAAGTGCTGGTCCCTTGAAGGAACCGACGCCGGTCCCTCGAAGGAACTGACGCCTTTTCCTCTGTACTAATAACTAACCCCATTTGCACTTCGTGAAATATTTCACAGCAGTGCGCCCAGAATATTGTTGCATCCTTCTGCCTAAAATTCAAATCTCAACCATATTTCACTCCTTAAAACACATTTGAAGACTAACGGTAGTATCTATTTCGGCCTTCAATCATATTTCGACCCTCTAAATACCTAGACCAATAACCATCCAGCGGGCGGCGCCGGAGGACGCGGCGGCTGGCGAGGCTTTAAGGCTCCATTATTTGATAATTTCATAGCTTTACCATCTTCTTGATTATTTTGTTCATAATTTCTTAGCAAACCACTTATTTCTTAGCATGTGCAGGTGGACGGCGGCGGCGGCGGCGGCTAAGGGTTTTCTCCACAGCTTGAGAGTATAAGGCAATTTTTATCTATTTCTTGATTTTATTGTGTGAGAGAGATTTAATTTTAGATTTAGAAATTATAATTTTTAGGGTTTTTATTAAATTAGGTGTTTAATTAGTAGGAATATGAAATTTGTTGGGCTTGTTTGTTAAATATATATATATATATATTTATACATTGTTACGGGCATTTATGATTTAGGTAGATATTTATGAAATTTGAGATTGGAGGAATGGAATTTGTTCATTCCATAAGTTATTGAGCAATTTTACACTCTAAATGTTCGATGAAATGCCTCACAAAAATTTTGTCAAAAGTTTTCCGCACTATTGTAGTAATTTATACATAGATTAATATTATTGCTTTGAACTAAAATGGTAATGCGAATACATAAGTAATACTAAAAATTATTTGATTAAATTTGTAATGTCAATAGAGGAGCGTAAAAAGATTATGCCATGACCTGTAATACTTTAAGGAACGCAAATACTAATGTAATAGTTCTTTGATTAAATTTCAATATTGTAAATGGGCTGAGAAGTACTGATGGACAAAAAAAAAATCAAATAATGTAACGATTCTGTGATTAAATATGTGAAGCAAATGAATATGTATAATTAACAAGTATTGATGAATAAATAAGTTTTTATAATAATGAAATATTGAAAAGCAATTTGTTTAAGTGTGTGATGAGAATGAACATGTAATTAACAAATACTGTTGGTCAAATAAATTAAGAAAATGAAATAACGTATCAATGTATTCGATAACTATAAAAAAAAATTGCCCGCTAAATAAAAGTAATTTATTTTTTCAATATTTTGACATAGGCCGTGAGATATATACATGGATCGAAGTTGGATGTATGTGGAGACGTATCACACTAGAATATTTGAAAGGGCTTGAAGAATTTATAAAATTTGCTGAGGATAATAGAAAAAGAAAACAAAAAGAACTGATAGTATGTGCCTACTGCGATTGTAAGAATCTGCAAAAATATCGTAGTTATATTGAAGTGAAGTATCATTTGATTAGGCGTCATTTTAACGAAGGCTATATGATTTACTTCCTCAGACGACTACTGGTGACAATAAGGGTGCTTAGGAGGAGAACACAGTAAATAAAAGTGATGAGATTAATGTGGTCATAGAAGATAATGATGATGTCCAGAATGTAAGATCATTTGCATTCTGCGTTATACATGCATTTTCAATTCTCTTGTTTGAGCTAATATCTAGCTATCTTACCTGTAGTTTGTATGTTATTATTTACATGCACTACTGTATTAGAATACGATTGGTTAGACTAATGTACTTGTGTTTGTATTTGTATGCAGGTAGAGACGTAGTGTGAGCTCTTGATAGCTGACAATTTAGGTGTAAGAGATGATCCAACTAGCAGTAAAAAGAAGTGGACAAGAAGTCCAACAACGTGCAAGAAATTGAAGAAGAAGCAGAATGCAGTGGTTGATTTTGACGAGCAAGGAAGGCCTATCGGGCAATTTGCTAAGGATTTGGGCAATTACGTGGAGAGTGTGGTTTAGATTCATATGCATATAAACTATCCTAATTGGCATTTAGTTGAGCAACTCTTTAAGAATATTGTGTGGAAAGACGTCAAGGTGCTTTTATATGTTTACTTGGTTCAATTTGATTTTGTCCTGCAGAAATTTGATATCACACAATATGATATTTTTATCCGACAGAAAATATTCAACCTCGCGGATGACAAATTGAAGAGCCTGTATTGAGAGAATCTGAGAGACTTCAAGACTTCGTTGGTATGAAAATACATCAAACAGCAGCACAAGAAATATAAAACTCCTTGCAAGCTTTATGATTTCATTACACCTGCCATCTGAGAGAAGTTCAAGTAGGATCATAAAACTGAGGAGTTCAAGGTATGATCAAAGCAAATTTTATATTATTTTCTTACCATTGACAAAAAACTAAAACAGTTGCTGGATTGACTTTCAGGAGAAAAGTGAGAAGGTGAAGCAGTGTCAAGCGTTCAATGTGCATCTTCACCGTTTAGGCTCAACTGGTTATGCTCGTAGGAGGGCGGAGTGGGCAGGTGTAGACCCCCTATCTTCCTCCTCCTCATATGAGTTAGTTAGCGACCTTTCAGATCGAGGATCGAATTCTAGATTGGGCTCGGGTAAGGACTGTCAAGGGCCCAAATGGGACTTATTATATACCGAACGAGAAAATAAAGGAGGTGTATGAGAAAATTGTAAGTATACATTAATAAGGAATTTTTACTTTTATAATTGCTTGCTCTTTACTCACATGATTTATATTTATTTTAATTTTTGCAAACAGAAAGAAATACACGAGGGCGTCAACCAATGGACTTTTACCCCAAAGAAATACCGAAATGTATTAACGTCGGCACTTGGCAAGGAGGAGCACCCTAGTTGGGTGAGGGGCTATAGTGGATATCTCACTTTGAGGGACGTATATGGACGACGTGATGAGCTAGGAGAAGACCGAGTGGGGTCGTGTCACTGGATGATCTTAGAAAGGTGATCACATCGGAGGTGGAGGCCAGTATCACTGAGCTGGTGAGGAAAGAGACCATGGCACAGATGTAGGCTTAGTTCGTTATGATGCAGTAGTAGATGGTCTCTGTTTTCCAGCACTATGGAATGGAAATACCTATGGAATTTTGTGGCAAGGAAACACCTATGGCGGCGAGTCCTTTCGGGAGACCATCGACTTGTAGTTGTCGTCACTCGGTCGATCCCCAGCCACAACTTGACATTGAGGTATACTTAGTATCGTGTGTAGATGTTGAATGCATTAACTTCATTTCAATTCTTACAATTAACATTATTTTGTCCACTTGTGTATTGAAAATCCGAAGAAGCCAACCCAGTGTCATCTCGCCATTTTTTAGGATGGTGAGACTAAAATTGTGGGTAGGGGGATGGTTTACCCATTCAACGCTAATACAGTGGTGTACGGTAAACAGCTACTGCCCGGTCATTACAAAGTCTCAGTTGACTTTATACATGACGATGCGGTGAATTATTTAATCTAGTACCAAATCTATTTCATGAACAGTTAGTGGATGTAGTTGAAGGCCGTTTCACTTAGTGGCCCGCACATTTAGTGATACTAGATGTGGTAATTAATTGAAGTTACACAAAAAAGAATTAGATTTTGTGTTACACACATTTTGATGGCAAACAAATTATCACTGCATGAATGGTTACTAGAGCAAGCGACATCCACAGGAAAAGGCAAACAGCCCCCCAGTGTTGAAGTTTCTTCGGCGCAGCTTAATTTTGTCAACGATGCAACATTGGTTACCCTAAGTCCCCACCTCAAAAGATTGCACTCTCTGACTGTTAGACTGCCCATTTCTATGGATTTTGTGGATGTGCTAACGGTTGAGGAAGTGTTTCACTATCCTATTCTGATGGTGAATGATATACATGTTTCCATCGACGATATTGCCGACCTCCTCAATATACAATGGTTGAACATACCTGTTTTGCAAGTTTGGGAAATGTAAGACTTCCTCTCTCACAATTAAGTACGTCGTATAATTTTTAATTTGACATTTCACGGTTGGTATAATGTATTTCAGGTACCTACATCATCTATGCAATGTATACGGGAATGAAAATATCGGGTTTCTTTATCCTGCACTGATTGGGGCTATTAATTTTCGAGCTAATTCACAGGTGAGATATACTTACATGGTCAGCGTGCTTTCAGAAATGATGGACAAGAAGTACATTATAGCACCATATCATCACGGGTAAAACCGCCTAGACTGTTCATTTTTTTTTTTTTTTTTGCTTTGAGTTAATTTGAATTACTTGTGGCTGACTTATGTAAATTTACATTTTGAAAAAATATTCTAGAAATCGTTGAATGCTGCTTGTGTTGTACTTTAAATGTAATATGGTGTACTTCTTGGACTCTATGGAAGAGAAGAGGCGCACATTGGATATCAGACCGGAATTGTGTACGTAAGTAATTATTAATAACTATTTATATAATTGTTTTTTGTGTAAGTTTGAGTTTATTTGACTTATATATACATTATAACTTTAGGGTACTTAAAGTGTTGTACGCGTGAGGGAAAATACTCAACAAAAATCTTATGTGGAAGTCAATTGGGGTATTTAAAATCTGCTTTGAATGTTACAATAACTATTGAAATTTCATATTTTAGCTTTTTAATTACTAATATGTATTTTTGACTCATTAGAAAATTTAGTGCGCTCAACAACCGGGATCTAATGAGTGTAGCTATTGTGTGATGAGAAATATGTTCAAGATAGTCACACTATATTCTTATAGTGAAGAATATCTTGATACGTTATAAATATTTATCGAAAAGTAAGAATTATGTAATTATTCATGTATATATATAATGTATTAAGAAAGTAATTATTTTTCTTCTTGTTTGTTGTAGGTTTATCAATCTGGGCCACATATTCAAACTAATATAGATGAAATTCGGGAAAAATGAGCCAAGTACTTTGTCGAAAATTGTATGTGATTTTCGATCTTATCTATTTTGAAATATTATTTACTTATGGATTATAGATCTTCATGCAAATATGTACATTTCAATAGTTAGTGCACATTATTTCAATAATTAATTAATGACATAATGGTATTGCTCAATTTGTAGATTACATTATTGCTAATATTGTTTGAATTTATTGGTTGTAGTTAGATTTATGTTAAGATATGGCGATGATTGGAGAAGTATAATAATATAATAGTTATTGATGTTTGGAGTATTTAGGTTTATATTCCGTATGGTTAGTTTGATTTTAATTAATGGTTTATTTATGTTAGTTTATAATGCTAGATTATGGAGTAGTTATTGGTTGTAGTTTCATTTATACTAAGTTGGTGATGATAATTGTGTTAAAGTATATGAAAATTGCTAGTCTTGGTGCTAGAAATTCTTCTTGGTAGTGGATTGAGTGCATTTCTTGTTCTAGCTTCGCATGATGACAATGGATATTTCTGGTGCATTTAGAAAAAAAATCAAATGGCATCGGTTGTTTTTAAACAAACTACGCCTAAAAGTGAAAAAAAATTAAATGATACAGACGTCGGTTAATTAATCACAGCCGACGCCTATTGTTAACTTTAGACATCAGTTGTGTGAAACAACCGACGCCTATTGTTAGCTTTAGGCGTCGGCCAACAACCAACGCCTATACCTTGAGAAAAGGCGTCTCCTATATAGACATCTATGTCACAATCAACGCGTATTCATCATTACAACCGACGCATATTATGTTTTTTTGTAGTAGTGAATATTATTTTGTTAACTAATACTATTGAATAAGTTAGATGATTTAAAAAATAAATTATAATTCAACAAAGAAGGAATTTCTATCTATAAAAATATTTATCAAATATATATATTTTTTTAATTTCCGCGGATATAATTACACAAACACAAAGCAATAAAAAAAATTCATAAAAATCAAGAATCATGCAATGAATTAACTTATTATCCCGCAAAGCTTTCATGATTTTTTTTTTTGGTGTGTAGATAGTCTTATAAAGATAAAAAATAGATAGATCAAGTTTGGATGACAAATTTTGTCATCTTGATATTTTTTTATCATTATCATTATTAGAGGCCTAGCCATAAAATCGTGCTACCTTTTATTCAATTAAAAAGATATGTGGGAGTGGATACGTTCTTTTAAGTACGGAATTTTTACTCGAATGGGTATCAAGTGGCGACAAATCTCATGATACATGCCCGATATTAGACCGTTAAATAATAATATTGAATAAATCAAATGATTTAAAAAATAAATTACAATGAAAAATTAAATGTGTACATAAGTGGATAACTAATAATAATAAATTATTAATAACACATTAATTTAACTTATCAAATACTATATCGAAACTGTATATTTACTGATTTTGTTATGGAAATTTGATGACGGAAAGCTATCTCAACATTTTATTGTTTATTACTAGAAATTTTGGAATTAGTCTTCCTGAGCAACGCACGGGTGAGACTTCTTTCAGTTCCACCATTGCCAATGATATTAGTGCTGTATGATATTATTTGATATCTTGGTATCCCATCTTTTGGGAGACTTCTTTTATTGTAGTTATAGTTATGTTTTGTTTGAAAATTTTTCATTTTCAGCTTTTCATTTATAGTAGGCACATGTACAGTATAAGATATGATGTTATTTTCTTCTACATACAATACACCATGCATAAATACATATATGAATAAAATATGTTGTACCACGTGAATATTTTTTGGGTTTTTCTACATGAGCTCCATCTAATTCATTACATTATCTTTCAATATTCTTGTTGGCTCTCTTCACAACTCAGATTCTGCTATCAAAATTTATTGTCAATATGGATTATATGAGAACCTTTTTATTTTATCAATTATCCGCGATAATTTTGTTTGCGTTGTCATTACTGAAAAAACATAGATTATGACAATGTTAATTTTACTAAATGTCACTGAATTTTTTACTTCACTTGCAAATGGATAAATGATATTTAATTGCTAATAATTAGATTATTAATAGCAATTAGGTCTCTCCACAAATTATATTTGTAAAGGTCATAGTTTTTACATTCTTCTATGACATCAAGCATTTAAATCCCTATTAAACTACTTTTGAGGTATCAACTTTTCACTAGATCTCTATCTGAGCATTGCAAGGGTGAAAAATCAAATTAGGAGAGGAAATAAATGGTTACTGTCTACGTTATATATAGTCTCAATCTCCTCTCATATGTTTAGTAGGATCCTACTAGATGCAAACATGATAGGAGGTTATTGGACTATACATGAGCTGATTTCACAGCATGTGTGCGTCATGAAGATCATTTTTAATATTTTATATATGAATTTTAAAAAATATGTAAATATTTTTTTATCTGACTAAAATTTATTCAAAATATAATAATGATTTGCTTATATGGTCTCATCGAATTTTATTTTTCTTTTTAATTAATATTACTGGTGTGTTGCTGTGTGCGTAGGACGTGGCCGTAATTATATTATCAAGGTTGAAAAGAGTTAGTTCAAACAATAAAAAAGACAAATGAACAAAGTGTAATAATACAGTTACGATAGTCAGAGGTTTTCTTTCCGTGAAAGGATCTAGGTAATTTTATAAACATAATGAAACTATGCTCAACTTCATCATAAGGTTGTACGGTGGCAATCATTCTAATCAGGATAATGCTATTCTTCCTTATTGAGTTACTTGTTTGGTGACTTGATGGGGGTGTATGTGTCTTTTTGCCTATATATTTCAATTAAATGTAAGGGTGTTTTTGCCAATATATTAAATAGTTATTTAATGACAAGTAATCGAACAAGTAACTCGACAGGGAATGTAGCATAACTCGACAGGGAATGTAGCATAACCCTTCTAATCAAAGATTAGATTTTGCATGTTACTTGAACCTTTCCATGAGCACATCAAAGATTCAAAGTTATCATCAACGTCATTCACAACGCCTAAATTTTTGAGTCCCATGATAAAACTTAGAATGTAGAATAAAATTTACTATATCACTACACAAACTCATTACTTGGCTCTAGCCTAGTAAATACTTGATAAACTTTCCTTTCTACAGGTTCTTCAAAGAAATCTTTGATAACTTGCTTCTAGTTGGTAAGGGTTTGATAGACGGATTTCCTTTCTACAAGTTTTTCAGGTACACAAATCTAGACTAATACCAACTAGTTTAATGCAATATTAAATGAGAAAAAAATTTCTCCGTCAATGGAGTTAACTCATAATAAATTGGACGAAGAATTATTGACAACTATAGAAATAGAGACAAGAAGAACCTCTTTAGCTATATAAGTATATAGCTAAATGTAGTATGTAATATATGCTTAATTATTGGTAAAACAAAGTAAATGTAATGATTCCGACTCAAAATATATACTTATATAGTTAACATATAAAAACTATTTGTTACACCGAAAAGAAAATGGAAGATAAAGGAAACAATGAGAAGCCATAAGCAAAAATGGAAACATATATAGCAAAATCCATATCCCGTGACAAAGTATGCAAGTGGAAAGTAATTAAAATGACAACTTAAGTGTCTTAACTTTCAAAATAACGTGAGGTACAATTTCAAATGGAGATTGAGTCAGGTGAAGGAGTTTTATTTATATATGTATATTTTGAACTTGGATATCTATTCTGGATTGTAAGTAAGAGCATATTAGAAACACCATTTACATCATCTTCAGATCATTAAAAATGCCATCCTCTTAAAATAGAAATAAATAGAAAAATCAGCTTAATCAGCATTTTATGAAATACTACTTCATCTCAAAAAGATGGTCTTCTTCCTTTTTTCAGTTAGATTAAGAAAAGTTAATTTAATAGTATTAGAAAAGTAAATTTAACATCACTTCCCTATTATATCATTTCATTTATTAATTATTCCACTTTAATACTTTTATTTTTTGATACTATGCACATTAAATAGAGACATATAATAGAACTAATATTTCAACTATTTTTTAAAAAGAAAACTGGACCATATTTGGGACGAATGACAAAGGAAACTAGACAATCCTTTTAGGACGGAGGTAGTACAAAGTGATCAACCAAATTAAAATTTCAGTTTAACAACAGTGAACAAACTAAATCAATAGTCATTTGAAGAATATAAATTTAGAAACAGATCAAACCAACCCAAGCAAATCAAAATTATACTACTCAAAAACTATTTTTGTGTGTGTGTCTATATATATAATATATATATATAGTTAAAACAAAGTGGAATAAACAAAAAGCACCTAAATATAAACAGGGAGTAAATAAAAGATATATATTTCTGCATAGACGTACTCCCACCTTTCATAATTTTTACTGATTAGAAAATTAAGATATGAAACAAATCAAAATCTAACAGAAAAATCATAACGTCTATTTAAGAATAATAATCAACTGAAATTTCAAACACAATATATAGCACACCAAATTGTTTACTATAAATGCACAAGCGAATTTGGCAATTGAGTTGATGGTAATTTGAAAGTGGAGAAACAATTCAATGAGGAAATAATTGTGAAACCATAACGACACATAGCCCCAATAAAAAATAAATAAATTCAACTTATTTGAATAAAATTAGTTGGGGTGGGAATAATCTTTCTTTTCCTTCTTTTTTTTTTTTGGGGGTTAAAGTTGGAGTGGTGTGTGCGTTGTGTTCTTGTAAAAAAAAAAAAAAAAGTTCAATATATCAAATTATGCATATATTATCGAAAACCTAAAAAATGTGAATAAGCCAAAATTTATTCAATATTTAATAATAACAGAGTAATTAGCTGATTATAAGATTACTTAATCCATACATAAAAGCTGAAAAATCAACAAATTTATAAAAGCTTCTTTTACAATTGTATGTTTACACATTATTCAGTAAATTAATTTTCCCCATTAAAATCACCTACACTACAGGCAATAATCATTTATCATGTTACCAAATTTAGTATGTTATAGCAATAAAGCGATCAAAAAAAAATTTTCTTTTAATCCCTTGCTCCCATAGTAAATTATAGGATTAGACAATTTGCTCACAAAGACATCCTTCAAAAGAGAAGCTAAATTATTTTCACATGAACAATTAAGAAAGAGCGTTGTATAACTAAATCTGAATTGACATGCATTTCCATAGAAAAAGTAATGAGACTAAAACTTTAACTGCTTATCTATGCTGAACACATAGAAGTAGAAAAATCAGTTTTAATGCATAACTCACATCTTGTAACCAAAATAACTTATAAACGAAATCACATGTCATAAATTTTCTTTCAACTTTAAAGGTGAAATTCTTTGTGTCTTTTATCATATATCGTGAGTGCTTAATTCCATTACTCTTGCAGGTTAGAATTCTTATTCTAGTTTGCTTGGACTGGTGATGAGATCCAATGAAGCCAAAGTTCGGTTCGTGTGTCGATGGGCCCCGTTACGTTGTCAAAAGCCAAAGAGATTTGAGAGTCGATGGCGGGATTAGTTCAACATCTCATAATTCAAGCTCAAATGGACAAGGCATTGAAGGCCGGGTTTGATTTGGATGCAATATAGCCAAAGGAAATCATTTGGATTGGAGCATTGGAGCTCAACTGAAATTTTGAGGACTAAATTGTAAATGTTAAATTCAGGGAGTTTGTGACTTAGGATCATTAAAGATGATTCAAAGTCAATTCTTTAGTTGGGAAAAGATTCAAGGCACAAATAATTGAGCTTGATGGTCAAAACGGGCACAAAAATTAAGTTTTAGGTGGCTCTGGAACAAATTAGGAAGTTCAGGGACTTGCAGTGCAAATTCAGTTGAATATCAATGTGGCCGCACAACATGGCCGAATATCTCGCTTTTTGGAGAGAATGTTGGGACACGCATCATTAGACATCATGTTTTTGGACGAGTTTTTGGACCCTTTTCTTGTTTTTTTTCTCATTTTATTATAATTTTTTTGGGCTTCAAGACACTAACCACTATATATAGGACCCCTTCATTTGCATCTAGGGTTAGCTTGCTCTTGTAAAAAAAAATCTTGGAGGCTTGGGAGTTCTCTTCCAAAAACATTGTTCTTCTTGGAGCTTAATGTAACTTTAAGGGTTGATTTTTCTTGAGATTTTAATCCTATATTTTGAGTGCTTTCTTTTCATTACTCTTGGGGTTAGGAACTATTTCTTAGTTTTACTTGGGTTGGATTCTGTAATACCTGGATTCTAAGTACTCGGAACGTTAACAATATTATCTTTCTTTTTAAAATATATTAAAAGCGGGTAAAATATGCGGAAAATAAATTTTATAATCTTGGAAAATAATATCACAAAACTTATCAATGTCAAGAAATAGGGAATTTAACATATTCATGAACAAGTAAAATAATGTTTAAATTGCTTCAAAATAATTCCAAATTAATTTAGTGCTACCACTGCTCAACGCATCGCCTCTGACTCTAAACCTGCAAAATTTTTAATTTGAAGAGTGAGTATTTCATAGAAATACTCAGTAGTCTCGGTGTTAATTATTTAACTTATACCACAAATACACATATAAACATGCAACTACATGAATATCATAAAAAAAAGATTCTTTATTCTTAAACAAATATCGTATAGTAAATGCAGGTTTCCGACTCTCGTTTCATGCTATAAAGCAAGTAAATACTAGAGCGCGTAGCAATAAAGTAATACATGCATATAATAAAGTCTCGTCTTATCTCGTCTCGTCTTAAGCATAAAACAAATAAGCTCATGCGTATAATAAACACATAAATCACATATTCACATACATACTCATAGTATCAAATCAATTAATATTGCGCATATGTTGAAAATAACTTTTTCTAGAAAAATGAGACTACCTTAAACTTTATGAGCTGGGCATCCTTTACAAAAATCTTACTTGCTTTGGATCTTCATGCCTCGTCTAGTCAAAAAGAAATTAAACTATCTTAATATTGAAGAAATAATTCTTTATAGAAAAGAAATATAAAATTGAGGGGCTCAATTGAAACTTTGAAATAGTTTAAGACTGCGACTCGAAAGATGAATACTAAAGCTTAAGGCAGAATATATGAATATAGGAACTTGAGAACCCTATTTAACTAAGCTGAAAACATTTGGACTTAATAAGTGAATCTGAACACATAAGGGACCTGAGGTGCAAAATTAATTAAATATAATATCCCAATTCTTGACCAATTTGGCAGAAACTCAAAACAGAACCAAACCAACAGAACTTCGAGACGAAAACTGAGATTTTGTGTGCGAGTGTGCTTATGATGAAAAATCGACACCAGCGAGTGAAATTCCGACGAGGGTGGATGCTAATCGCGTTCCTAATCCCCTATTTGTGTATGGGTAAGGCTGGCTAAGTTTTTTACAGTGGGTTTTAATGGGTGCGGGTTATGTGAAGCTTACGGCTGCTGGTGTGAGTGATGCAGAGACGGAGATGGTCATGTATGTGTCTATCTCAAGCCTATATGGGTGTACTCTTTTGTGTGTGTATAGGCAGTAAATGTGTATGTGTACATGTATTAAATTAATACATATGAGGATGCACTTATATTTTCATATATGCAGATCAAGGGGACCCATGGGAAGAGAAACTGAAATTTAGGAGTGCAGGAATTTGGAAAAGAAACTAACCTAAAATGGGAAGTGAAATTCGTGTGTGAGACACTATGGAACTTGAGGGATATTTATAGGTTGTGGGTTAAAATCTCCTAGTTCGACAGGGAGTTGGAGTTCTAGTGCATATGAGTTTTCATGTGTGTTGGCAGTTGACGTTGAATGAAATTTAAAATAATAATGGGTCGGGATATTTTGAGTTAGGACTTTATAAAATAGTCGAGATAAAATTCGTTTGAAAATTCGTTTGGTGCCAAATATTTGGAGTTTAGAAAATAGATTATTTTATATAAAGATTTAAGTAAACTTTAAAGTATATGACTAGATGAGCGCGATATAAAACAAACATTAAATATACGAGATTATAGTGACGCGTAATTTATTTAATAAAATTTTATTTTTAGAATTTTCGGGTCACTAAATCTTACCCTCTTAAAACAAATTTCGTCCTTGAAATTTGACTTACTGGCTCTATGAGGTTAAGGTACTTGTCTCGAATTTCTTCCTCTTATGCTCAAGTGACCTTACTACTTCCCTGTCTATTCCACTAGAATTTGACTGACGGAACCTCTCGATTTCTCAAGATATGGACTTCCTTTCCAATATGCATATAGGAGTTTTCTCATAGGACAAATCTTTCTAAATTTCAATATCCTGATAATTCACTATGTTGTTTGGGTTAGAGGGGTAGCTCTTCAACAAAGAGATATAGAAAACATCATGCATTGCCGAAAGTTCTGGGGGCAATGCCAGTCTAAATCCTATATTACCAACATTTTCCAATATCTCAAAAGGCCCAATGAAACACGGTCTTAGCTTCCCCTTCTTGCCAAACCGCAAAACACCCTTCATTGGAGCAACTTTAAGAAATACCTTATCTCCCATCTAGAACTCCATATTCTTTCTTTTCAGGTCAACATTACTCTTCTGTCTATCCTCATCTGTTTTAATCCTAGACTTAATTATTTCAATCTTCGCAACATTTTTCTTCACCAAATCTGGCCCTAACAATCTCCTTTTCCTGACTTCATCCCAATAGATTGGTGAGCGACATCTCCTACCATGTAATACTTCATACGGGGCCATGCCAATAGAGGCATGATAACTGTTATTATAGGCAAACTCTACTAGGGATAAAGAGTTATCCCATTTGCCACCCAAGTCCAGCACGCAAGCTCTTAACATGTCCTCCAAGGTTTGGATGGTACGCTTAGACTGCCAATCTATTTGGGAATGGTAAGTAGTACTAAAGTTCAGTCGAGTCCCATAGCAGTGTGGTGACTCTTCTAAAACCTCGAGGTAAACCTCAGATCTTGATAAGATACAATAGAGGCAGGTATTCCATGCAATCAAATAATCTCACTGACATATAGCTGTGCCAGTTGATCTACACTGAAGGTCATTTGAACTGGCAAGAAATGAGCTAAGTCGGTCTACAATAACCCAGATAGCATCATGATCTCTGACTGATCAGGGAAGCCCTACTACAAAATCTATCATTATCTTCTCTCACTTCCACTCAGGTATGTCCAATGGATTTAAGAAGCCTGAAGGTCTCTGATACTCGGCTTTGACTTGCTGACAAACCATGCAACGCGAGGTAAATTTCGTAATACTCCCTTTCATGTTCCTTCACCAGAAGGAATCACGCGAAAAGCAATACATCTTTGTCCTACCTGGATGTGTTGCGTAAGGGTCGAATGGGCTTCTGTGAGGATTTCACTTTTGATCTGCTCATTGTTTGGAACACAGAGTCAACCCATGAGAATTAGTGCAAAGTTTGAGACAATCTCAAATCCTGGTTGCCGTGAGGTCCCTACTCCAGACCTGATCTTTTTTCTAGATATTTGTCATCCTTCTGGACAGCTACAATCCGATCTCATAGGTCTGGTTTGACGATTAAGTTTGCCCATCCACCAGACTTTTGAATTGAGGGGTTTCGCACTTCAATTCTTAAATTCTAGAAATCCTGAATCAAATAATCCTGAATGGTACACAATGCTGATAGTTGTCCAGCATTCTTCCCACTCAATACATCTGCAACTGCATTGGCTTTACCCGGATGATAAAGAATAGTCTAGCCATAATCCTTTACCAACTCTCGCCATCGTCATTGTCTCATGTTCAGCTCTTTTTAGGTAAAGAAGTACTTCAAGCTTTTGTGATTAGTGTAAATCTCGCATTTGCTCCCATACAAGTAGTGATGCTATATTTTTAGAGCATACACTATTGTTGCAAGCTCCAAGTCATGAGTTGGATAGTTCTGCTCATGTGTTTTCAATTGTCTCGAAGCGTAGGCGGTACCCCCTTTCCATGCTGCATCAAGACACATCCTAAACCATGTTTGGATGCGTCGGTATAGATAACAAATCCTTTAGCACCATCGGGGATAGTCAGTACTGGAGCTGACACTAACCTCTTTTTTAATTCCTGAAGACTGTGCTCACACTTATCTGTCCACTGAAATTTAACACCCTTCCGAGTCAGCTGTGTCATAGGACCTGCTATCTTAGAGAAACCCTTGATGAATCGCTAGTAATAGCCAGCCAACCCCATAAAGCTTCTTACATCTCCAGCATGAGCCAGTGTCTACCAGTGTGTCAAAGCCTCAACTTTAGAAGGATCAACTTCAATATCTTTGGCTGTCACAACATGACCTAAAAATCAGATCCTCTCAAGCTAAAATTCACGTTTCTTAAATTTGGCATACTGTCCTCTCTCAAATTGCCCAGCACAATCCTCAAATGCTCCTCGCACTGTTTTGGATCCCTCGAGTACACCAATATGTCATCGATAAAGACAATGACGAATTTATCTAGGTACTGGTGGAAGACTTATTCATCAAATCCATGAACATTGCAGGGGCATTCATGAGACCAAATGGGATCACTATGAATTCATACTGTCTATATCAGGTCTTGAATGCCGTCTTAGGTATGTCAACAGGCTTGATCTTCAACTAATGATACCTAGATCTAAGATCAATTTTCGAGAATACTGCTGCACCTTTCAGCTGATCGAATAAGTCTTCAATCCTAGGAAGAGGATACTTATTCTTTATTGTCAGCTTATTGAGTTCTCGATAGTCAATGCACATTCTTATGCTGCCATCTTTCTTTCTAACAAATAGAATAGGTGCTCCCAAGGGGACACACTTGGTCTAATGAAACCCTTCTCCAATAACTCCTCCAGTTGAACTTTCAATTCATGCAACTGTTTAGGTGCCATATGATATGGAGCTTTAGACATTGATGTTGCACCGGGTACTAGATTTATGGAGAATTCCACATGCTTGTCTGGTGGAATACCTGGTAAATCTTCTGGGAAGGCGGGTTCTGTGAAGGCGGGTTCTGGTGAGCTTATGGTTGCCGGCGACTAAGTGGTGGCTGGCGTAAGCGATGCAGAGACGGAGATGGTCATGTGTTGTGCCTATCTCAAGCCTACATGGGTGTAATCTTTTATGTGTGTATAGGCAATGAATGTATATGTGTACATGTATTGAATTAATACATATGAGGATGCACTTATATTTTCATATATGTAGATCAAGGGGACCCATGGGAAGAGAAACAAAAATTTGAGAGTGCGGGAATTTGGAAAAGAAACTAACCTAAGAAGGGAAGTGAAATTTGTGCGTGAGACACTATGGAACTTG
This sequence comes from Nyctanthes arbor-tristis, assembly GCA_963692815.1. NCBI lineage: Eukaryota > Viridiplantae > Streptophyta > Magnoliopsida > Lamiales > Oleaceae > Nyctanthes > Nyctanthes arbor-tristis. The sequence goes on from CAVNYN010269300.1 coordinate 23,786, forward strand.
AGGGATATTTATAGGTTGTGGGTTAAAATCTCCTAGTTCAATCAGGAGTTAGAGTTCTAGTGCATATGGGTTTTCATGTGCGTTGGTAGTTGATGTTGAAGGAAATTTAAAATAATAATGGGTCGAGATATTTTGAGTTAGGATTATATAAAATAGTTGAGATAAAATTCGTTTGGTGCCAAAGATTTGGAGTTCAGAAAATAGATTATTTTAGATAAAGATTTAAGTAAGCTTTAAAATATATGACTAGATGAGCGCGATATAAAATGAATGTTAGAATTGGCGAGATTATAGTAACGCATAATTTATTTAATAAAATTTATTTTTAGAATTTTCGGGTCGCTACAGATTGGCTGAGTTCAAGATCAAACATTCCAATTTTTAGCTTTCTTGTGAGATTTCCATCTTTGTGGGATTTTCTTGATCCAGTATTAAAGAGGTTCAGATCATTTGGTATCAGAACAAGGCTGTAAAAATTGGTAGCTATCCTTTATCTTCATTGTTCTTGTTGTTCTTCATTTAAAAAAAAAAAAGAAAAAAATGTGTTGAAAGCAAGAAAGAAATTTGTTCTATCATTGTATCTACATTGTGTTATTGCTACTCATTGTTAATATCCTTACAGAATATCCTTCCTATTCATATTGTGTTTCCATTCATTGTTGTTATTTTTCATCTAGAGTTGACATCCTATCACGTTGTGTTGTTGAATTTGTGCTGCTAGTTTTCATCTAAAATTTCCAACATCCAACTCATTGGCATTCCTTACCTTAGTAATTGATTGAACAAAAGGTGTTTGATGAAATGCCATTGAGAAACCTTCATCCATTGTGATTTACTTGATCAACACCAAACACTTTGATTTGATTGTTAGATTAATGGTGACAAGTGCCATTATCTAACTTTGCTTGGAAAAATTGTTTATCCTAGTTCAAAGAGTCATTCATCTCTTGGGTTCTTTGTAATTATTTCCTTGAATTGTTCCTTCTTTCTACTTCCTTTTGAATAGTAAGTAAGAAATTCCATTCGCTATCAAATTTTCTTGTCACTTGTCATTGATTCTTGTGATTAATTTCTCAAAGAGTAACTTACCTGAATTAGTTCGTTACGTTCTTTGGGGGACTTGCTTTGGAAGTGGATTGAGTGAAAAAAATTTAGAATGGTGAGCTCATTTCGAGTGAGACTTTCCAAATTTTTGAGTAATACACGAGAGAAAAAAATCTGTAAGAACACTTTCACACTAGGACACCATGTCACATTCCAATGAAACAAGTCTCGGTGCCAATGCTCCAAACCATGATTGGAGGGAGATGATACAAACTCTTTCATTGAATATCACAAGACAATTTGAAGCAATTGGTGGGAGGTTGGATAGGTTAAGGAGAGAGGGGAAGGAGCACCACCTAGGGGAGATGATAATAGAAGAAGAGGTAGGAGGAAAGCTAAGAGAGAATATGTTAATGAGTTACATAGTGATGTTGAGAGTGAACCAAATTGGGATGTTAGGAGAAATAGAGGTGATAGGTTGGATCGGGGTGATAGGAGAAAACGACAAGGGAGGAATGGAGTAGATGGGAACATTGGGAGCTTAAAAATAAATATTCTGTCTTTCCAAGGGAAGAGTGATCCAGAGGCCTTCATGGAGTGGGCAAGAAAAATGGAATTGATTTTTGAATGCCATGAATATTCCGAGGAGAAAAAGGTGAAGATAGCGGTGCTTGAGTTTACCGACTATGCCTTGGCTTGGTGGGATAATCTCTTGTTTACTAGGAGGAGAAATTTGGAGGGTAGTGTACGAACTTGGGATGAGTTGAAAGCTCTAATTAGAAAGAGGTTTGTATCCAATCATTATTATCGGGGACTTTACCAAAAATTATAGACTCTTACTCAAGGGTCGAGGAGTGTGGAGGATTAGTACAAGGAGATGGAAAAGAAGATAATGAGGGCTAATGTAGAGGAAGATAGGGAGGCCACCATGGCTCGATTTCTTGGCAGATTGAATAAGGAGATAGCTGATTGGGTAGAACTAAACCATTATGTGGACTTAGAAGAACTTGTACATAAGTGCTATAAAGGTGGAAAATCAATTGAAAAAAAGGGATAGGTCCGCTAAGAAGGGATATGAGAAATTCCAATCGGGTTCTAGATCGTCTTGGAAACCAAATTTGGGAAAGGAGAGAAATGATAAAATGACGATAAAAGATAGGAGTGAATCTTCGAAGGGAAGTGAAGTAGTGTGTAACAAGGATAAACAAAGGGCTGGGAACACATCCACAAGGAGTAGGGATGTTGTTTGTTTTAAATGCCAAGGGAGGGGACATTATTCTAGGGATTGTCCTAACAAAAGAGTGATGGTTATTTGAGCATGGAGAGAGTGAAAGTGATGTAGAGGTAGAAGGGATAGTTAACCCACCAAAATCCTTGGTCACTATGAGAGCCCTCAACACTCAAGTCAAGATTAGTGATAAAGAGGAGCAAAGGGAAAATATTTTTCACACTCGGTGTCTTGTTGGGGATAAAGTGTGTAGCGTGATCATTGATGGGGGCAGTTGCACTGCTGTAGCAAATTCAAACATGGTGGAGAAATTAGAGTTACCAACAATGAGACATCGTAATCCTTATAGGCTACAATGGTTGACTGAACATGAGGAGGCACAGGTGACCAAACAAGTACTTATTAATTTCAATATAGGGACATATAATGATCAAGTGTTGTGTGACGTAGTCCCTACGCAAGCCACCCACATCCGACGAGGAAGGTCTTAGCAATTCGATAGGAGGGCTATACATGATGCGAGGAAAAATGGGTATAGCTTCCATATGAAGGGAAAACAGGTGGTCTTGTTGCCGTTGAGTCCAGAGAAGGTTTACAGGGATCAAATGAAGCTCAAAAAGGAAGATGGTGAAGAGAAGAAGAAGAAGAGAGAAAATGAGAGTGAGAGAAAAGATTCAAGTGGGGACAAAAGGGGGATGAAAAGAATAATGAAGAAGAGAGTGAAAAGAAAAGGAGAGAAAAGAGAGAGGGGAAGAAAAAGTGAGTTTTCGTACTAAAAAAGGAGAAGTAGAGAGAGCGATGAAAGGAAATCAACAAGTTTTGTTGATAGTGTACAAGGAGTCGCTCCTAAATCTTGATAAAACTCACAATTCCCCCTCCCACTTCAATTTGGCTATTGATTTGTTGCAGGAATTTGAAGATGTATTCTCAGAGGAAATGCCTAGTAGATTACCACCCATTAGAGGCATTGAGCATCAAATTGATTTAGGTTCTGGAGCTGTCATCCCCAATAGGCCGGCTTACAAAAGCAATCCTAAGGAAACAAAGTAGCTCCAAAAGCAAGTGGAGGAGTTGATGAGCAATGGATATGTTCGGGAGAGCATGAGTCTTTGTGCCATGCCCGTTCTTTTGGTGCTAAAGAAAGATGGAACCTATAGGATGTGTGTTGATTGCCGAGCTATCAACAATATTATAGTAAAGTATCGGCATACCATTCCTAGGTTAGATGATATGCTTGATGAGTTGCATGGTTCTTGTATTTTTAGCAAGACTGCTTTGAGAAGTAGATATTAGAATGAGGGAAGGAGATGAAAGAAAAACCGCTTTCAAAGCTAAATATGGTTTATATGAGTGGTTAGTCATGCCATTTAGTCTCATAAATGCATCTAGCACTTTGATGAGATTAATGAATCATGTTTTGCGTGCATATATTGGCAAATTTGTTGTGGCGTACTTTGATGATATATTGATTTATAGTAAGACCTTGCATGAGCATCTTGAGCATTTGAGGTGTGTGCTCAATAAATTTCATTTTTGTATGGAAATGGTTATTTTTCTTGGTTATGTTGTTAGTGCTAAGGGCATAGAAGTGGATGAGGAGAAAATCAAAGCCATAAAAGAATGGCCGACTCCTAAGATCGGAAGAGCGTCGAGGAGTTTCCATGGGTTGGCTAGTTTTTATCAAAGATTCGTTAAAGACTTTAACAACCTAGCTTTACCATTCACTAAGATAATAAAAAAGAATGCTCTGTTCAAGTAGGGTAAGGAACAAGAAAATACATTTAATGTCATTAAAGATAAGTTATGTTCTGCACCGGTTCTTGCATTACCTAACTTTAACAAAACTTTTGAGATTGATTGTGTTGGCTCAAGGATAGGTATTGGAGTGGTTTTAATGCAGAAGAAGAGGCCAATTGCTTACTTTAGCGAGAAGCTCAATGGTGTCACCTTGAATTATCCCACATATGACAAGGAGCTCTACGCATTTGTAAGGGCTTTGGAGAATTGACATTATTACTTGTGGCCAAAGAAGCTTGTGATCCACATTGACCACGAGTCTTTGAAGCTCTTGTGGGGGCAAGGGGAATTGAGCAAAAGGCATACCAAATGCATGAAGTATGTTGAGACATTTCCATACGTTATCAAATACAAGCAAAGTAAAGAAAACATCATGGTTGTTGCCTTATCGAGAAGGTATACTCTTATCACTACTTTGAATGCTCAATTGTTGGGATTTGAGTTTCTTAAGGAATTGTATGTCAATGATAGTGATTTTGCTACTATATTTATGGGCTGTGAAAATGGAGGTTTTGGAAAATTTTATAGGCATGAAGGATTTTTATTTCGTGAGTCTAAACTTTGTATGCGTAATTATTTCATGAGAGAGTTTCTTGTTTGAGAAGCCCATGGGGAGGATTAATGGGACACTTTAGGGTGAAAAGGACTTAGGAAATTTTGCACGAACATTTCTTTTGGCCTAGAGTTTTGCCTCAAGGGTTATACACCCCTTTACCCGTTCCTAGTGAATCTTGGACCGAGATTTCAATGGATTTTGTTTTGGGTTTGCCTAGGTCTAAGAAAGGGAGTAATGTAATCTTTGTTGTTGTGGATAGGTTTAATAAGATGACACATTTTATTCCATGTCATAAAGCGGATGTTGCCACTTTTATGCCAATCTATTCTTTAAAGAAATTGTTAGGCTGTATGAAGTCCTAGGAGTATAGTGTCAGATAGAGATGTGAACTTCCTTAGCCATTTTTGGAAGGTCTTGTGGGGTAAAATGGGGACCAAACTTTTATTTTCAACCACTTGTCACCCTCAAACCAATGGCCAAACTGAGGTGGTAAATAAGACATTGACTCAACTCATAAGAACTATTATTAAGAGTAATTTGAAAAGTGGAGAGGAAAGTTTGCCTTTTATCGAGTTTGCATATAATAGAAGTGTGCATTCCACTACCAATTTTTCTCCTTTTGAAATTCTTTATGGTTTTAATCCTATGAGTCCTTTGGATTTGATGCCTTTACATGTGGATGAAAGAAAAAGCTTAGATGGGAAGAAGAAGGCCGAATTGGTGAAAGCTCTTCATGAAAAGGCAAAGAGCCAAATAGAAAAGAAAAATTAACAATATGTTTCTCAAGCTAACATGGGAAGAAAGCATGTTACTTTTGAGCCGGGAGATTGGGTGTGGCTTCACTTGAGAAAAGATATATTTCCCAACCAAAGGAAGTCCAAATTACATTCCCGTGACGATGGTCCATTTCAAGTTATTGAGAAAATCAATGACAATGCCTACAAACTTAATCTTCCAGGTGAGTATGGTGTTTCTGCCACTTTTAATGTCTCTGATTTATCTCTTTTTAATGTAAGTGATGATTCAAGGGCGAATCCTTCTCAAAAGGAAGGGGATGATGAGATCCAAGGAAGTCAAAGTTCAGTTCGGGTGTTGTGGGCCCCATTACGAGGTCAAAACCCAAAGAGATTCGAGAGTCGATGGCGGGATTAGTTCAACATCTCATAAGTCAAGTCAAATGGGTGAAGCATTGAAGGCCAGGTTTGATTTGGGTGCAATGAAGCTAAAGTAAATCATTTTAATTGAAGCATTGGAGCTCGACTGAAATTTTGAGGACTAAACTATAAATGTTGAATTCAGGGAGTTCATGACTTGGGATCATTGAAGATGAGTCAAAGTCAATTCTTGTAGTTGGGTGAAGATTCAAGGCACCAAGAATTGAGCTCGAGGGTCAAAATGGGCACAAATATTAAGTTAGGTCGATCTGGACCAAATTAGGAAGTTCAGGGACTTGTAGTGCAAATTTAGAAAAATATCCATGTGGCCGCATGGTGCATGTTTGGACAGAATGTTGGAGGCAGGCACACCATCAAAACAGTGCACCTGTACCATTTGGCAGCATGTTTTTGGGTGAGTTTTTGGACCTTTTTCTTGTTTTCTTTCTCATTTTATGTAATTTTTTTGGGCTTCATGATACTAACCACTATATATAGGACCCTTTCATTTACATCTAGGGTTTGCTTGCTCTTGTAAAAAAAATATCTTGGAGGTTTGATATTGCTCTTCCAAAAACATTGTTCTTCTTGGAACTTAATGTAACTTTAAGGGTTGATTTCTCTTGAGATTTTAGTCCTATATCTTGAGTGCTTTCTTTTCATTACTCTTGGGGGATTTAGGAACCATTTCCTAGTTTTACTTGGGTTGGATTGATTGAGTTCAAGATCAAACAATCCAATTTTTAGCTTGCTGGGAGCCATCTTTGTGGGATTTTCTTGATCCAATATCAAAAGGGTTCACATCAGCTGGAGTTCTTGAGTTTAAGATAAATCTATCTATTTTACTGGTCTTTAGCTTTCTTGGGTGATTCCATCTCGTTGTAGGAATTGGCAGTCATTATACCGACGAGATCGTCATCAAGATTACTTCTATAAAGGGCCATACTAATCTGTTAGCAAACGATTTTCTCTACGAGGCCAAATGGAATGTGGAACGGGTCCTAGAGGCATCTAATCAATACACTGCAATACAATTGAACAGATTCCACTGGAATCAAAGATGATACCGTCTGGAAAAGTAATAAAATGGAGCCTTTTATTGTAAAAGTGTATGGAATTTGGTAGGAAAGGGAAATTGCATTCAGCTTTCATGTAAGATCATTTACCATAAAAACATTCCACCCAAAATCAGCTTATTTATGCGGGAACTGTGGAAAAATTGGGTGCCTATTCATATGATTATTTGTAGAAGACTATAGTTTAGTCTTGCATCAAGACGTCAGTGTTGCTCACATACTGAAACTATTGATCATGTATTTTTGCCTACAACTATACACCCCAAACCTCATTGTGGAATCTGAATCTATGGAAGCTATATCTATTTTGAGCAATTTTCATGTGGAACCATGGAGATACTATCAACTTGTGAGGTGCATGAAAAGCAAAATTAGTCAAATTAACTTACAGTTTTAACACATTTACAGGGAAGAGAATACAATGACTGATTTTCTGCTCTAATTGGTTTTGAGGAGAAAATCAAATGTCAAGTTCTGAAAAACAATTTTCCTAGTCATCTAAAGGAAATTATCGAGAAGGAAAAAAGAAGCATACATACAAAAGACACATTGGATAATAGTTGTATCAATTTTCAGATAATCTCTAATTACTAAAACAAAATCTACAAAGTCCAATGTAACTCACCTTTCTCCAAAACCAAACCTTGGACCCGATTTGTGTGTCTTGAGTGATTCCTGATGAGGTCTCTCATCATTGTGTAGAGCCTTTGCTAGAAGTTTTTCGTATTTGGGAAATTGCTTCTTACCATACTGGCTTCTAACCAAGGATAGTGGTAAATGTCTGGTGAGATATTGTTCGAGACCATATCTCACAAGATTTTTCCTAACCTAGCCCACCTTAACCTCGCGTAACCACCCCACCCCCTGGAAAAAAAAATTGAGAACCGCCTTGTTTCTTCCTATCTAATCTAGAAAAATCCAAAACACTCACCTTCCCAACAGAAACTTCCTCTAGCGAATTCCCCTCGTCCAAGCATATTCCGTTGAAGGCAATAAAAAACTGGCGGCGAAAGTTTAGAGTACGGAATTAGGTAAGTCTCTCTCTTTTTCATAGTCAGTTCTGTAAAATCTTCCACTTTCAACATCACAATCATACCATTCAGATTGAAATGGTTGCAGATGAATTAATTATGTTCAAGTAGGAACCCTGAATTTGTGATTTGTTAGATTAATACTATTCATTTATTTTGAGGGAATGATCTTAGTTTCTCAACAGCCAAAGCTGAAGGAAATTATTGCATGTTTGAATATCATAATAATTTGTACTTCATTTTTATGAATGTGTATTTCTCCTACTTTTCAATATTCACTCTACTGAATTTTTTATGCTTGTCTATTTTAATTTGTGTTACTATTGAATGAGAATGTTCTTTTTGTTTAAGGAAAACAACGAATATGCTATCATGGAATTTTAATTTTAGATTTTGTTCTAAACATTCAGAAAAGAATAACATTTTATATAATTTATTGTTATGGTCCTAAGTATTGGATTAATCTAAAAAGAATCTTTAGTTTTTTGTTTCAATGCGTCTTGTAGTGTCTGTGACCGAAAACTCCTTAGGCCCATTTAGTCTCTGTCTATGTCCTGGAGTACGGTCCATGAGTGCCTTGGTGAGGCGCAGCCATTGATTTCCTAAGTGTTGATCACAACTATTCCTTAGGGGTATTTATAGAGGCTAGGGTTAGATTTCTTTCCGCAGACTTGCACCCCTTCAGTTTTACAGAACATGTTTCATCCTCTATAAATTCTTCTCTCTCTAGTTGGTTAGGGTTCTTCATCTATAGGTGATGTTCTTTCCTTGATTAATCTCTGCCTATGAGATTAATGAGTCCATTGAGTGGAGAGATATTGTAGTGAGGGTTTTCCCTATAATTCGGTTACAAGGGGTTTCTATCTCTATTTCAATAGAGGGATGGTTACTATACTATGTATTCTTGGTTTATTTGGCCGCGGTTCTAGTAGAATTAGGGCTTGTGTTGGCAAAGCCTCACCGGTAGATGTAACGTAAACTTGTTTGGGTGAACTGCCGACTCTCTTTAAGGAGAGCAAACCATATCACTGTGTTCTAATTGTTTTCTTTATTTTTGCTTTTATTCTTGTATTGAATACTAATTATTGGGAGTTTGTGTGATTCAATTTATGAGTGAACCCGCAAAATTATAACTCATACCAGAGCCTTACTGTGTGGAGCAATTGAATGAGGGTTCGTTCTTCTTGGTTTGGGGATTCTCTTATTTACATTACAGTAAAGTAAGTGGTTTTCATAACTCTCTGGGTGGGGGGATAATGTAACGCCCCGAGTTTTACAAACCCGAAACGCTACTTAAGTGTTTCTTTTGCTTTGAATTACCATGTGGAAGAAACTAAAAACACACGGAAATATATATATTTTTTCCTTTATATACTGCTTCAAAATCCAGCTGGAACAGGGATATAAAAAGTGAAACACACTTTATTAAATATTTTATAGCATCAGATTTGAGCAAGGAGGATAAAATGTGAGTATACATATCTAGTCAAGGGAATTTAATTTACATATGAATCCCATAAATAAAAGACTTGAAGAAAATAACTAGGTTTTATGTTTTCGGTTATAATAAAGCCAGAGTATTTAAAAGCCACAATCACCGATCACGTACCCACTCCAGCACCTGAAAAGGTTTAAGAAAAACAGTGAGCGTTTCGAAGAAACACTCAGCAGTCTTGGCGTACTTTCATATGTTGCAATATTTACAATTAAAAAAATCATTGTACTTATGATTCAGATAATCCCAACAAGTCAAAACATATACTGTCACATGGGCTAGCCATTTCTCATTCAACTCGTGAGTATATCTCTTACAATGTACTACTTATGGCTTAACAAACTTGTACATACTACCATGGTATATCATTTTACTCCATGGATTTATATAAGTTAAATCAACGTAATATCTCAGGTACCCCTTGTTGGCAATAAAATCTGAATCACATTTTATGTAAAACTCATATCATAAATTGCAACTCAAACATTTCATTAAGCGAGCATCACTTGGAAATAAAATAATTAACTTCAGGAAGTAGAGACTATCTTAATTTCACAGTTGAGTTTGAGCTTTTACGACAAATAAACCTGAAGAGGTCAACTCGCCTCGTCTAGCCATATAGAATAAATTCTAAGTTAATAACCGAGGTATTTGTTTAAAATTTGCTAAACTTTAAATTCTAAAGGAAACGATATCCTTTAAAAATTCGGTGTATAATACTACTAATGAAAGGGGTTCTTATCTCAATTAGAAGATTATTTGGATGTTGGAACTATAGAACAACCAACTTTGGAAATTTAGGGATTAAACTATCTAGAATTAGAACTTTTGGGGCTGGAATGGATTTCAACAACATTATGATTACTAACTTAACTAGATATAAAAAGGCAAGGACAAACTTGAGTCACAAAAGAAATCCAATAACCGTTTGAAACAAGCTAGAAATCATTGTACCAACTTAAAACACATAGCAAAGATCATATACCTATCTTAAGCTCCAACCAAACTATAAGGAATAAGAAAACAAATTCAAAACCGTAAAATCCCCAAATTGAGCATTAGGTAGAAGACAATGTAGACTAAGAGAGGAACGATTAGAGTCTGGGTTTGAAGGATAGAGGCACGATGGTTCAGGAAATGGCTCGCAAGTTGGGTACTCGCCTAAGTTGATGGTGATGGGGGGCTCGAGAGGTCGGCGATCAACAGTGGCAGAGGAAGATGGCTACGGTCAGGGCTAAAGGATGCACAGCCTTGGGTTCAAGCAATGGGATCACGGGTTACATGGACTTTTCATTCTGGCTTTCTATTTGGTGAACATTCCAACAAGAGGTTCAGTCGGGTTCAAGGATTCCGACCACAATGGAGTTTTTCGGCAAGTCATTACTGAGGTGAGTTCGGTAATTTCCTTTGGGCTTTTAAATTTCAGTTTGTGGAGTGATTTTGGGTTGGAAGGTGGGTGGAGTTCGGAAGAAGGCAATGCATTTGTGTGTATATGTGTATATGTATATACTTAAAGGCTGAAAAAGAATAAATTGAAAGTGTATGAGTGTAGTAAAGCTGGAGAGTTCGTGTGTTGGTGTCGAATATTGTATTTGTGTTGCTACTGATTGTAAATAGGCTGAATGAAGCTTATGTTTGGGTGATTGTGTATGCAATGTAATTCACAATAACATAGTATAATTGGAAAATTTCTAGAATGAAAGGAGACTTACTGGCTGTGAATTCAGTCTCTGGCAGAAATTGTGTTTCTTGATTGCAGAAGAAAACAAAGCAACAAAGAATGTAACCCCCTGCTTGGATCCGACTCGACTAAAGGTATAATATAGTGAAAAGTTTCTTTCTGTCTTTTCATAAAATGTTTGCAAGATAAATGAGAGTATGGCACTTAAATTGTGAAATGCTGAACGGATTAGAAATTGAACATGGATCTGGGGAGAAACTGCCTGGGAAGAAACTGCTGGGAAGAATGTGGTCTTAAACGGGCTGTTTGACTTAGGCTTAAATGGGCTAGAAGAATTGAGTCAATTGTTTCATGACAGTTGGACCATAAATAATTTGAAATTGGATTTGCTTTTAAACAAAAATGAAACCGGACTAAGAGCTTCACTTGGAGTAGGTTCGTGTCGACAAGTCTCGACTCTCAAATGAGTCAACTAAATTTTGATTTTCACTTTTAGCTTTTCAAATCAACTTATTCAAAGCTAGATGAGTACGAGGCAATAAATTACTTCCGTGACCAATATCATGCAATAATAAATAATAAACGGAAAGGTGGTAGCAACGCGGCTTAATTTAGTAAATTTTGTAAGACCTTAAATTTTTATTTATAAAAAAATTTCCGGTCGCTACAACCCTTCCCCCTTAAATTAATTTTCTCCTCGAAATTTAGCTTACTTGTTCTAAAGAGTTTTGGGTATTCTTTCAATATATATCTTCCTCTCTTTCCCAAGTTACCTCTTTTAGACTATGCCTCCAACATGAACATTTCTTTCAAGAATAGCCAATGGAGCTTCATTATATGTCAACTCTTTTTGAACATTCACTGCCTGAGCATTCGTTACATAACTCGGATCAGGGACATACTTCTTGAGCATGGAAACATGGCATACGTCATGCACCGCAGAAAGCTCTAAAGGCAATACAAGGTGATATGCTACATTTCAAATCCTTTCTAAAATCTCAAATGGTCTAATGAACTTCGGTTTCAACTTTCCTTTCTTTCCAAAATGAAGTACACCTTTCATTGGAGCTACTTTAAGGAATGCTTTTTCCCTGACCTGAAACGTGATATCCTTCCTTCTCTGGTCGGTATAACTTTTCTGCCTATCCTAAGCCATCTTAATCCTCGATCTTATCTTTTCAATATCCTGAATGGTTTTCCTAACCATATCAAGTCCTAACATCTTTCGTTCACCAACTTCATCCCAATAGATTGGTGACCGACAACGTCGACAATACAGATCTTCATATGGGGCCATACCGATGGTTGACTGACAATTGTCTTTATATGCAAACTCAACCAATGGCAAATATGTCTCCCAGTTTCTACCCAAATCTAGGACACATGCCCTCAACTTATCCTCAAATATGCGAATAGTTCTTTTGGACTACCCATCAGTTTAAGGGTGATAAGATGCACTAAACGTCAATTTAGTACCTATTGCCGACTGAAGTGACTTCCAAAACCTAGACGTAAATCTCGGATCTCTATCCGATACGATAGACACAGGCACACCGTAAAGTCATACAATCTCTCTGACATATATATGGGCAAGCTGTTCTAATTTGAGATTCATCCAAATTGGTCGAAAATGAGCAGACTTTGTAAGCCGATCCACAATTTCCCATATTACATCATGTTTTCTTATTGACTTGGGTAATCCGATCACAAAATCCATTGCAATGTTCTCCTACTTCCACTCTGGTATTTCCAGAAGATCAAGTAACCCTAATGGTCTTGATGCTCAACTTTCACCTACTAGCACACCATACACCTTGCTACAAACCATGCTATAATTTCTTTCAAATTTCTCCACCATAAATTATTTTGCAAATCCCGATACATCTTAGTTCCACCTGGCTGTGCCGTATAAGGGACGAGATGAGCTTCAGTTAGAATCTCATTCCTAAGTTCATTGTCCTTTGGTACACAAAGATGCTCTCTAAACATCAGAGCTTGGTCAGAGAAGACCTCAAACCCATTACTCCTCCTCGTCCCCACTCCTGCTCTTTTCTTTTCCAGAAACTGGTCATCCCTTTGTGTGGCCAGGATCCTATCTCTCAGATCTGGTTTAACCGTCAATGCTGCCAACATAACCCCTTTTTGCCTTGACGGTATAGTAACCTCAGTTCTTAAATTCTAGAAATCCTTAATCAATTGACCCTGTACAGTACCCAATGTAGATAGTTGGTCCACATTCTTTTTGCTCAAAGCGTTTGCGACCGCATTAGCCTTACCCGGGTGGTATAGGATAGTGCAGCCGTAATCCTTGACCAACTTCAACCACCTTCGTTGTCTCATATAGGATAGTGCAGCCGTAATTCGTATAGATCTCGTACATACTCCTATATAAGCAGGGATGCTAAATTTTGAGAGCGTACACCATGCCAGCAAGCTCAAGATCGTGAGTTGGGTAGTTCTGTTCATACGATTTCAACTGTCTGGATGCATATGCAATTTCTTTCCCTTTCTGCATTAAACCACACCCAAACCAAGTTTTGACGCATCACTATAGACCACAAATCCATCTGAACCATTCGGTACCGTCAATACCGGAGCTGAAACCAATCTCTCTTTGAGCTTTTGAAAGCTCTGCTCATACTTATCAGACCATATGAATTTAATTCCTTTCCTTGTAAGCTGCAGTAAAGGGCCTACTACTTTCAAGAAACCTTCTATGAATCGCCGACCTTGCTGGGGTCCACTTCAATTCCTTGGGCTATCACAACATGACCCAAAAATCGTACTCGATCCAGCCAAAATTCTCACTTTTTGAATTTAGCATACAACTTCTCCCTTCGTATTGTATCAAAACCATTCTCAAATGTTCACTATGTTGCTCAGAATTCCTCGACTATATCAATATATCATCAATAAACATGATAACGAACTTATCCAAAAATTGATGAAAAACCCTATTCATCAAATCCATAAATATCACAGGGGCATTCGTCAAACTGAAGGGTAATACTGTAAATTCATAATGTCCATAGCGGGTTCAAAATGCCGTCTTTGGAATATCTGTCGGCTTAACCTTCAATTAATGATTTGAGAAAATAGCTACTCCCTTTGGCTGATCAAATAAGTCATCTATTCTTAAGAGTGAGTACTTATTCTTGATCGTCAACTTGTTTAGTTCATGATAACCTATGCACATCCTCATACTTCTATCTTTCTTCTTCACAAATAACACCGGTGGTCCCCAAGGTGAGATACTCGGTCTAATGAATCCTTTTTCCAAAAGTTCCTCTAATTGAACTTTCAACTCTTGCAACTCTTTAGGTGCCATCCTATAAGGAGCTTTAGAAGCAGGTGCAGCTCCTGGCGCCAAGTCTATGGTAAATTCCACTGGCTTGTCAGGTGGGATGCCCGACAGATCCTTGAGGAAAATGCCAGGGTACTCCCGTACCACCAGTACCCGATCTAGGGATACTTCACCCAAGGGCTTCCCTGAAGACTAACCAAGTATCCCTGACAACTTTCTTTCACTAATAATTTCTTTGCCTGAAGAGCCGATATAAGGCAAGGTAATGCCTTAATTTTTTACCCGTAAAATTTAAATTCTTCCTCACCATTTTTCTGAAAGTAACCTTTTTTTTCACGGCACATAATGGTTGTCGATTCTTACTAAGCCAATCTTTACCCAGTATTATGTCAAAATCCTTCATTTTGATAACATTCAAATCTGCCCCCAGGATTATTCCGTCAAAGTCTAGCTGTACCACCCTAGCCATCTTATTAGAGTCAATTATTCCGTCTGATGGTGAACTAACTTCCAATACACTGCTAGTTTTGTCTCATACTAAATCCAATCTAGCTAGACAAGCAACAGATATAAAGGAATGCGTTGTACCCGAGTCAATTAAAACATAGACAAGAGTTCCAGAGACGGATAGAATACCACCTGCTATGACTTCGGGATCCTAAGTGGCCTGCTCATGAGTCATCGCAAATACTCTGGCTTTGCCATTCTTTGCCTGGCGTGTACCCTTCCTTGACTGAACCTACACTCCTTAGCATAGTGGCCCGGCTGGCATAACTGTAGCAAGCATTCTGTCTCATCCGACACTCTCTCTAGTGATATTTTTTGCACTTGGGGCACTGTGCAGGACTTCCATTCCTCTGACCTCCAATGTTTCCCATGTTCAGTTTCTTATTTAGGTCATGACCTCTATTCATATTTTGGTTCGGCCACTTTCTTTTTCCATAATCTTTCTGAGCATTCTGGCCTCCACACCTCACACTAAAGTATGCTACAGCTTGAGCCTTTTTCACAACTTCTCGGATTGGAGGAGGGGGGGAGGAGAATCAAAGGATACAATCTGCCTAATTTCAGGTCGCAAGCCTCTCTCAAAGCACCTAGCCTTCATTTGTTCAGTGCTTACTAGGTGAGGAGCGTAGCACGACATTTCCTTAAACTTTCTCTCGCAGGCAGTTATGTCTATATCTCCTTGGAGTAACTGCAGAAATTCAACCTCCTTTTCATCACGAAGTGCCTGGGAATAATACTTATCGATTAACGCGGTTTTAAATTGAACCCAGGTCAGATTTCATTGCTCTTCCCAAGTCTTAGTACGAGATGCAGACTCCCACCAGTGACTGGCTCCTCCAACCAACTTAAACTCGACACATAGCACCTTCTAGTCCTTTAAGCAGGAAATATGGTGGAAAATCTTTTCTATAGTACAGATCCACTCCTCAACGGCTAAGGGTCTGCCTTCGCCATTAAAGGCCAGTGGCTGATGCCTCCGAAACTACTCAATAATTAAAGCCTCATGAGCCATTGGAGGTGCTGCAGGCACTAGTGCCTGAGCTGGTGCTGGGGGCTGTCTCAACTCTTGTATGGCCCTGAGTAAATCTCAGATTACACTTGATTGCGTTGGGCACATCATTTCCTTACAAAACAAATAATATACTTGTAACCACTTGAAACATATAATAACCAACACAGCAGTGATGTAGGAAATCCACAACTCTTAATAAACTGACATTGATGCATTCATTAAAACCAACAAAATCTTTCAAGTGTGAAACATCACAGAGCGTCATACGCTAAACAACTTGTAATCACAAACTATACTACTGGAAATGAAAACATAGAATTAGCTTTGTGCAGATATAGATAGGAACTATACAATCACCCTATCTCTACTCCTCATCGTTGCTGTCATCCTCGTTATCCGAGCAACTCTATGGCCTAAATCTCTTCGGTGGAGGAGGAATATCCTCCCAAGTGACACAAGACTCAGGCTCAGAGTCCTCAACAATATCCACATCCTCTTCATCTAGATCCTCCTCAAACTTAAATTCATCTTCCTCTTGATCCTCCTCAAAGTCCTCCTCATAATCCTCTTCAAACTCATCCTCTCCGGGAGCCTCAACTGGCATCGCCTCATCTGGCTGGGGCTTTGGTACAACCTCATGCTTAGGCTCAGGCTCAGGCTCAGGCTCAGGCTTGCGTTTGGACTTAGGCTCTGAATCAGACTTTGATCCCAATTCGAGATCAGTGAACCCTAGCCAGTACCAACCCCAATATGCTACCAACCTCTCATTGAATGTATCAAAATCTGGTGCTACATTGAGTGACGCATTTCACTCCTTAAACATAGCTCTAGCTGTCATTCTCTCCGTACCGTGACAGGCAGTGATCAAATGGCAGACAGAGAGCACGTCACTAATATCGAAGTCTAGGCTAATGGCTTGAGCACGAGCAAGCAGATACCTTTCTACATGCTCCCATATAGTCTCCTATGGGTTATGCCTAAATTCCACATATGCCCTGAACACACTCCCCACAGGGATAGGATCACCTCCAGCTCTTGCTGCCATATCTGTAATGCCAAATATGTAAAGGTCAGTTTAAGTGGGGTATCTAATATCCACCTAGCCAAATTTCAAGGACTAACATCAAGAAACATCTTTATTGGTCACGTTTTAAACATAGCATGAAATCAAACATCTTGCCAGTCTTGAAAAAAATTGTAATGCCCCAATTTTTGTTAAAACTGAAACGCTACTAAAGTCTAATTTTCCTCCACAATTAAAATTTTTTTAAACAAAGAACGCGCTAATTGTTTTCAAAAACGACATAACTTCAAGTGCGGAAAACTTGAAGCGTTAATTTATTTAATCCAAGCAATTAAAGATGAGTTATTGACTTAACATCAAATACTAGGAAAATAAGTATTTAAAATATAATCCAAAAATAACTCTAATGACTAAAAATTTCATCAAAATAAATTGGAAACTAAATAATGTTCTGCCCGCTCTCCGCTCCGCCTACACCAGCTCCTTAACCTGAGATGTTTTAGAAATGTGGTGAGTATAACGAGTACACTAAGTGAGATATGCAACAATCCACATCAAATCCAAATATGTAATCTCCATCATGTAAAAATCATACTATAGCAAACTATTGGAAACTATATTGTGGGACAAACCCAAGGACCCAATTTTGATCCCGACCTATTTACGGCTCCTGACAGTAAATTCACGTGCACATATTATCAAAATTGCACTGTGGCTTTCCCAAAGGCCTGATTTTGACCTTGGACCTATTTACGGTCCCTGGAAACTATTGGAAATTTAAACACAATTAAAATTGTATATAAGGAAAAGACATGTAAAATATAACCACGTTGCATAATAAAATCCCCACCTCAAAGTCTTAAAAAAATTCCTTGAAAAATGAGTGTATGTGAAGCTTCTTGAACTTTAAAGATTCACCGCACCCTTGTCTAACAAAATAAATTATAATAAATATTTTAGAACACTTGAATTATTGTCTTTGTTCATGTTATGAACTTTAGGAGTTTAATTAAACTTCATGGAAATGTTGTAATAAGTGAATTAATCAATTAGTGATGTGTAAAGGTTTAAATTATTATTATCCAGTGTTATAGGGACTAAATTATGAATTCTAATAGGTTATTAGGACTAAATTGAGGAAATTCTTAAAGAATTGGGGACTGAATTACTTATTCTGGAAGCTGTTGGATTAAGTAATAAGGTTTAGAAAGTTAGTTGACCAGCTAGATCATTTAAGAAAGCATAGGGACTAAGTTATACACTTCCATAATTTGGGGACCAGAATGTAAATATGGAATTTTGTCAAATTTCCAAAAGAGGTCCCTTGTAGCTTCTAAACACAGTGTCTTCGATGGAAACACAAATAAAAATTTAAAGAACAAGTTTTGGTATATAAGTTCATTGTCATATATACATGAAAACGTTTAGCACATCGAGGGCAACCCAACTGTACCCTCAAAATCATGAACGGTGACACTTTGTGTCAGAAGCTCGAAAGGGAAGTTGATATTTTCAGGCGAACCAGTGGGTTTCCGGCCAAGAAAACTATATTTTTGAGTTCTACGTGATGAGGCGAAGCCATCGGTGTGTGTTTGCTTACTCGAAAATTGGGTTCGCGAAAGGGGTCTCCCAAGCCTGTTCGGTTTTGACATGAATTATATGTGTGTGTATATATATCTATATGTATATTTATATTTTTTCTTTTCCAAGCCTTTTCAGTCGTGCCTGTCTGTGTATGCCTCTATATATGTATATATATGCATAAACAGTTGCTACCTAATGTGTGTGTAATTAACACAATGAAAACAAGAACTTCATATTTTCTAGAAAAAGGTTAATGGAAATGAGACGTACCATAGAGAATCCTATTGAAACAGGTAGCGTGGGAGTATGGGATTAGGTCAAACAATTGTATTTATGTGTATGTGTGTGTATGCGTTGAATTAGGGTTTAAAGAGTAGGTTGAATGGAATTATTTATGAGCCAGGCTTTAGATATTGCGGAGTTAAAGTTCACTTCAAAGAATAGTTAACTTAGTTATATTTGGGCTTAGATAATTAATTGGAAAACTCCACGTTTATTATTAATATTTTCTTTTCATCAAAATAAGTTTGTTTAAGTTTTTCATTATTATTAAATTTTGGATTAACTTTAATATAGAGTTTGACTTAACTTTGAATTTGAAATTTACGATTGAATAATTTAAATAATTTTGTGTCCATCATCTAATTAAATTAGCTAGACGAGTGTGCCAGAAAAATGTAAATGTTAAAATAGCATGGGTAGTCATAGCGACTGCACGCATAGTAAAATTTATTTATAAAAATTCCCGGTCACTACAAAAATAACAACTAGGTTAATGTTTTTAGTTATAATAAAACCGGAGTATTTAATAGCCACTACCACCGATCACGCTACCCACTCCAGCACCTAAAAAGGTTTTAGAAAACAGTGAATGTTTCGACGATATACTCAGAGTCTCGGCGCACTTTCACATGTTGTAATGTTCAAATTTAAACAAATCGTTGTACATATGATTCAGATAATCCCAACAAGTCAAAACATATGTTGCCACGTGGGCTAGCTATTTCTCATTCAACCCGTGAGTATATCTCTTACAACGTACTACTCAGGGCTTAACAAGCTTGTATGTACTGCCATGGTATATCATTTGACTCTGTGGATATATAAGTTAAATCAATGTACTATCTTGAGTACCCCTTGTTAGCATTAAAATCTGAATCGCACTTAACGTAAAACTCATATCATAAATTGCAACTCAAACATTTCATTAAGCGGGCATCACTTGGAAATAAAATAATTAACTTTAGGAAGTAGAGACTACCTTAATTTTACAGTTGAGTTTGAGCTTTTACAGCAAATAAGCCTCAAGAGATCAACCGCCTCATCTAGCCATATAGAATAAATTCTAAGTTAATAATTGAGGTATTTACTTAAAATTTACTAAACTTTAAATTTTGAATGAAACGATATAATACTATTAATGAAAGGGGTTCTTATCTCAATTAGAAGATTATTTAGAAGTTGAAACTTTAGAACAACTAGTTTTGGAAATTTAGGGATTAAACTATCTAAAATTAGAATGGAGTTTTCCGGCAAGTCATTATCGAGGTAAGTTCGGTAGTTTCTTTTTGGCTTTTAAATTTCAGTTTGTGGAGCGATTTTGGGTTGGGAGATGGTGGAGTTCGGAAGAAGGCAGTGCATATGTGTGTATACGTGCATATGTATATACTTAAAGGCTGAAAAAGGAATAAATTGAAAGTGTATGAGTGTAGTAAAGCCTAAGAGTTCGTGTGTTCGTGTCGAATATTGTATTTGTGTTGCTATTGAGTGTAAATAGGCTGAATGAAGCTTATGGAATTTCCTTTTTCTAAATGTGTAAATGCGTGTATATGAATTCTGGGTGATTGTGTATGCAATGTAATTCACAATAACATTGTATAAGTGGAAAAATTTCCAGAATGAAAGGAGCCTTACTGGCTGTGAATTTGGTCTCTGGCCGAAACTGTGTTTCTTCAGTGCAAAAGAAAATAAAGCAACAAAGAAAGTAACTCTCTGCTTGGATCTAACTCGACAGAAGGGACAATATAGTGAAAAGTTTCTTTCTATCTTTTCACAAAACGTTTGTAAGACAAATGAGAGTATAGCACTTAAATTGTGAAATGCTAAACGGATTAGAAACTGAACAAGGATCTAGAGAGAAAACTTCCCAGAGAGAAACTGCTGGGGAGAACGTGGTCTTAAACGGGCCGTTTGACTTAGGCTTAAATCGGCTATAAGAATTGAATCAATCATTTCATGTAAGTTGGACTGTAAATAATTTGAAATCGGATGTACTTTTAAACAAAAATGAAACCGGACTAGGAACTTAACTTGGACTAGGTTCGTGTCGACAATTCTCGACTCTCGAATGAGTCAACTAAAATTTGACTTTCACTTTTAGCTTTTAAAATCATCTTATTCAAATTTAGACGAGCGCGAGGCAATAAATTACTTCCATGACCAATATCATGCAATAATAAATAATAAATGAAAAGGTGCTAGCAACGCGGCTTAACTTAATAAATTTTGTAAGAACTTAAATTTTTATTTATACAAAAAATTTCTGGTCACTACTGATAAGCTGCTATCCATGTGGTGAACCTAATTTGGCTATAGCGAAGGGGTTTTCAATTATACCATCTCCTGTGATATTGATTGTCTCTGTATCTCTGTGATGTGTTTATTTGTTCACTACAATTTATGCTTGGTTTCTTGTTTTCTATTTCTGAGTCCTTATTCTTGTTCATTATTACTGTTATCATATCTTTAGATTCATCACTATGCCAAAAGGACCCTTGACCTGAGATCATACGTGTCTCACGGAAACCTGGGGCATAGGTATAGGGAGTAGGGCATATAGTATTTGTTCTGCATATTTGTCTGGTTTCTTAGCGGTAAATGGCTAGCACTACTTTTCATCTTGAGCCATTTAATGGGAAATGAGACTCTTCCATTTCACAACAAAAGATGAGAGCTATTCTTGTGCAATAGAAAGTTGCCAAGGCAATTGATAATGATTACAATGCTACTTTTACTCCTGAAAATATTAAAGAAATGGATGATCTTATATATACTTTTGCATCTGTCAGATTCTATGCTTGGGAAATTTGGTAAACAGAAAAGTACCTTTCTATTGTGGCAAGTTTTGGAACAAAATTATCTTGAAAAATCTTTGAATAATAAGGTGTTTCTGCATGAAAGATTTTTCAATTTTAAAATTGATCCTACTAAAGAATTGGATGAGAATTTTGATGTCTTTAATAAGCTCTTGCAAGATATAAAGAACTATAGAGACAAATCCATTGATGAGTATAAGGCTATTGTTCCCTTAAATGCCACTCCTAAAGCACACAAGGATGTTAAATATGCTATTAAGTATAGTAGGTCTGAAGTTGACCTAAACGTCATTATAGGTGCATTAAGAAGTAATGATCTTAAACTTAAGGCTGAAAGAGAACAAAAATCTATGGGGGAACGGTATTTGGTCAAAACCAAGTCATAGAACAAGATCAATAATAAAAATAATAAGTATGAAAAGGGCAAGGATAATCAACAAAATAAAAAGAAGAACAAGAAAAATAGTCCCAAGGACAAAGATAAAAGCAAAGGAAGAAAATGTTATGGTTGAGGTCAAACTAGTCACAACATTAAAGATTGTACAAAGGTAAATGACTTGCTCGCATAGTTAAATAAATTCCCTAATCAAGCTAATAATGCGAAGTCTGATACTGTGGAAGTTTATGTGACTATACATGACTATTTATATGTTTCTGAAGTGAATCAAGTCAGAAACCTACATGTTGTGTCAAAATAGTTACTTGATTCTGGTTGCACCAATCAAACCTTTTCAAAAATTATTTTAAAGTTGAAGCTGACACTGTGATTACGGCAAACAATGTGATTTCTGAAGTTGCTGACATTGGTGATATTGCTTTAGAATTTGATTCTGGTTTCGTGTATACCTTTAAAGATGTTAGACATGTTCTTGATTTAGGCAAGAATCTTATTTCAATTGCATGTCCTGAAATTGGTGGTTTTAAATGTGGTTTTGGCGATGGTAGCATTAATGTAGTTAAAAATGATCAGTTTGCCTTTAGACCCCCTAGGCTAGGGAAGTTGTATATCTGTACTACTAATTTAGTGTCAGATTACTCTGCGGCAGTGAGAACTGCTACTGAGGATGCCACTTTCTTGTGGCACAGAAGGCTTGAATACATCAGTGTACAGGGACTGAAAATTTTGGGTAAAAGGGGCTTTTTAAGAAAATTTAGGTCTCTGATATTTGCTTTTGTGAAAGTCGTGTTTTTGGAAAACAAAAAGGAAACAAATTTTCTTCAAGTATTCAAAAGTCTTCAGCCATAATGGATTATGTTTATGCTGTTCTTTGGGGACCTTCTAGTGTCCCCACTCATAGGGAAACATTTAATTTTTTCCATTATTGATGACTTTTCTAGAAAAGTCTAGGTATATTTTCTTAAGCAAAAACTTGAAATTTTTGAAAAATTTAAAGAATGGAAAGTACTGGTTGAAAATCAAACTCACAGGTGACTAAAATGTTTAAGGACTGATAATGGCTTAGAGTTTTGTAATAAAAATTTTGAAATTCTTTGTAAACAAAATGGAATAAAGAGACATAAAACAGTCCCTCACACCCCTCATCAAAATAATATTGTTGAGAGGATGAATAAGACTCTTCTAGAAAGAGTCAGATGTATGCTGAGTTCCTTTGGACTTCCCAAGCCATTTTGGGGAGAAGCTTTAAAAACTGCTTGTTACCTTGTGAATAAAACTCATTCTGCGGCTCTTGATGGTAAAGTACCTGATGAAATGTGGTATGGCAAATCTGTATCTCACTCTTACTTGAAAATATTTGGTTGTGCTGCATACTCTCATAATAGAAGTGACAAGTTGGATCCCAGATCACAAAAATGTGCGTTTCTGGGTTATGAGGAAGGGGTTAAAGGGTATGGACTGTGGGTTAAGGGGCAATCTGGCATTAAAATAATTGTAAACAGGAATGCTACATTTGATGATTCTGTTATGCCATGTTTGCTTGAGTCTGTGCCTACTACTGTTAGGGAGTCTTAATCTAAGTATGTTGGAAATTATGATTTTTTACTTGATCCTCCTACTGAGGTGGATGGTACCTTTAGTGAGGTAGAGGAAGCTCTTACTGAGGTGGAGGGTACTCCTGCTATGGTGGAGGCCCCTCAGTCTGATTCTGAACTTCATGGTAAGTCTGATATTGAACATACTACACAGTATGGTGGTGATAATTCTCAAAACTTGTCTGATAACTTGCTTGCTAGGGATAGACCGAGAAGAAATCCTAGACCAAATGTTAGATTAACTAATTATGATTATGCTATTCTGCCTTGCAATGTATTTGAAGAATTATCTGAAAATGAACCAAAAACTTATGATGAAGCTATTAGTAGTAAGCATGCTAAGTCTTGGATGATTGCTATGAATGATGAAATTGATTCCTTGTTGAAAAACAAGAATTGGATACTTGTTTCTTGACCTGTGAATAAGTCTATTGTGGATTGTAAATGGATTTGTAAGATAAAGGAAGGTGAATTTACAGGTACTGTGAAATTTAAAGTCAGGCTGGTAGCTAAAGGCTTTACCCAGAAAGAGGGAGTTGTTTTTACTGAAATTTTTTCACATGTGGTTAAATACTACATACTTAGATTTTGGTTTTCTCTTGTTGCTCATTTTAATTGGGAATTAGAACAACTTGATATGAAAATTGCTTTTTTACTTGGTGATCTAGAAGAGAAAATTTTCATGAATCAGCCTTCAGGTTATGTTAATGAAAATAATCTTGATTTTGTGTGCCTGCTTGGTAAGTCTTTGCATGGTCTGAAACAGTCACCAAGGCAATGAAATAAGAAATTTAACTCCTTTATGACATCTCTAAATTTTAATAGGAGTGAATATGATCACTGTCTTTACTTCAAATTTGATTCTTTTGATAAGCTCATGTGTTTCTTCTCTTATATGTTGATGTGATGCTTATAACTAGTTCATCTGTTAGTGCTATCAAAAATTTGAAAGAGCTTTGAATTCTAAATTTGAGATGAAAGATTTGGGTAATGCCAAGAGAATTTTGGTCATGAGTATGTTCAGAGATTGGAAAAAGTCTATAATATTTCTTTATTAAAAGACTCGTATTGAGAAAGTGTTGAAAAAGTTTTCCATGTTAGATGCTAAAACTATTTCTATTCCTTTAGCTAATCATTTTGTTTTAAGTAAGGAGCAATGCCCTATGTCTGATGATGAGATTGCTCATATGAAGTATGTTCCTTACTTTAATGCTATTGGGTCAATTATGTATCTCATGGTTTGCACTAGGCCTGAAATTACCTTTGCAGTCAGTAGCTTGAGTAGATATAAGTCAAACCCAGGGTTTCAACACTGGGAAACCTTGAAATGGCTTTTGAAATATCTCAAAGGAACAACAAATGTAGGCTTGCTGTATGGTAAGTGTACTGAAGGTATAGTTTTGAAAGGGCATGTGGATGCAAATTATGCTACTGATAGGGACAATAGGAAATTAGTTACTTCCTATGTGTTTACATTGTGTAATGGATGTGTAAGTTGGAAATCCCAACTTCAGCATATAGTGGCCTTGTCCACTACTGAATCTAAATACATTACCATCGCTGAAGCAATGAAGAAGGCCTTCTGGTTGAAAGGGTTATTGCATGAGTTAAAATACATCCTGGGAAAAGTAGTAGTGTATTCAGATACTCAATCAGCCATACAATTGTGCAAGAATTATGTGTTCCATGACAGGATCAAGCACGAGAAGACCAAGCACATTGATGTAGGGCTTCATTTCATTACAGATCGGTGTCAAAGAGTGTGATATTTTTGGAAAAGATTCCCTTTCAATTCAGCCCTACATATATGGATACTAAAGTGCTTCCACTGCCTAAGTTTAAATCATGTTTAGATATGCTAAATATTGATCAATGGTAAAACTGTATATGTTCCAAACTTATTTTAGTTCTATAGCGCGCTTTTTTTTTTTTTTTTACTTGGTGTGATTAGTAAACTTGTCTAATAAAGTTTTTGTTTCTTTTTTTTTTTTTTTTTCCTGGTGTTATAGGCTTAGTTGCCATCACTGAGTGTTCCTAGTTCAACTAGAGCTGCCTTAGTAGTTTTCGTTCAACGTGGAGATGTGTAGTGTCTGTGATCCAAAACTCCTCAGTCCCATTTAGTCTCGGCCCATGTCCTGGAGTCCGGCCCATGAGTACCTTGTTGAGGCGCAGCCATTGATTTCCTAAGTGTTGATCACAGCCTTTCCCTAGGGGTATTTATAGAGGCTAGGGCTAGATTTTCATCCTCTACAAATTCTTCTGTCTCTCTCTATTGGTTAGGTTTCTTCATTTGTAGGTGATGTTCCTCCTTTAATTAATCTCTGCCTGTGAGATTAATGAGTCTATCTCTGTTTTGACATACGGGTGGTTACTGTACTGTGTATTCTTGATGAATCTTAAAACTAGTTTGGTTTGAGAATAAAATTTCATAGTTTGGATGGACATAGTTGGATCTTAATTCCATGTGATTAGTTGGGCATATTAGATTAACCAATTCAAAAAGAAAACCTATTCATCTAAGAATCTTTCAAAGACCTCTACACTACTCAACCAAGTTATGATCTAAGATGGTAAAAGAATTAAGCTGAGTCGGTCTAAATGAAGCTTTTTTTTCTTTTTTTAGTACTTTTTCCATTTCATCTTCTCTGATTTATATCTTTTTTTGTACTTTAAGATTGCTTAGCTTTTTCGTGTGGCTTGCTATTAGTGCAAATGAAATGTAAGTGGATTAGGTAGACATCCTTGATGGGTGGGAAATGAGCAAGATTTTTATTTTCAGTACTGAATTTGAGTTGTTCTTGCTTTGATGTTGGTTTGATTTGTTCTTGATGTATGCTTGTGTTTGAATTAATAAGTTTTCAAATTTCGTGTGTTGCTCAAATGTTATCTTGTGCAAATATCCATTTTAACTCATCTTAACTATTGAAATCTTATTTCCGAGTATTTGACTCATTCTCACATGGCATGGTCATTGGAGTTGTGATTAGTTCACTAGAAAACCAACATTGAAAGTCTAACATAGAAGGTGCTCAAATTGTCCGGTGCCAGCAAGAACTCTGTGCATGTAGCTATGAGGTACTTTGTTTAAATTGTAATTCATGAGCTCAAGTAGGCCATGTTTGATTTCTATAGATTTCTTCCCATATGTAAACATTGTACTAGATTTTGATTTTGAGTATGTAACAATAACTTACGAGCATGCCCTTTCGTTGGTAGAAATTTTAGGTCACTTGGTTATTTTAATTAGTTTTGGCTTTTTGGTTAAGTTTTATATAAGCTTGTAGTGGCTTTTACATGTCAGATACAAGTCCAAGTTACAAGGGAGATTTTGCTGAATATTTTGTAGAAATTTAAGGAGAGATTATTTCTTAAATTAACAATTAAGTGAATGCGTATTATGAGGACCAAAAGGCAAAATAATATTATATCATTGTTCACTACAACTACAAATTAGCAATAACACAATATTTACAAAGCATGGCTAAGTGTGAGTTGGTTCAAAGAACTCGATAGAAAATTTACGATTTTGTAAAACCTCAAAAAGCGCTTGGATCGATCACGACTAGAATGGACTTCTCTACATATTAGGGGAGAAAACTGTAATTTTGTTACATGTCTTGCTCTCTTTTCTTGCTTTTGTTATAGGGAATCGTCATCTTCAACGTGATCTTCCAGTATATGCATGGCCAATGTCGTACATCCATGCAAACATATTGACTAGTTGCTAAATATCTTAGTTTGTATCTCGCCGGCCTGACCATCTTTGTCTGGTGTAATTTTCCATTAGGTAATCTAGTAAGACTAACTTTCCATACTGCTCAGAATACGCGTTCTAGCTAGTTTTGTGTTGTCTACGAAGTTGCATCCTCGTTATAACCCTGGTCTCCACTTTCACGTGAAAATGAATGATTGCAACATGTCTTCAACACCGCCAAAATATTCAAAAGTGAAACCTACATAAGCAAGAGATTTAGAGAAGTTACTATTTTCAATGGGTTAATGTCACTTATAGTCCCCAAACTTTAACGTTTGACACAAATTTATCCCCATTCTCTTTTTTTCGTCTGGTGAGTCTCCAATCTTAGCTGAAATCCTTCCATTCATGCCCATTAACGATTTCCATCCAAAATTTCCGTTAAAGGGGCGTGTGTGGCACAAACCTCCAACCATTAAGGGCATTATTGGTAATTTAGACTAGGGAGTGCACATAGTTTTGGCATTTCTATTTTACGTCCCCTATTGATTAATGTTTTCACAATTTACATCCCCAGATTAACGAGCATGGTAAACCTGATATCCACACATACTTTCAATGATGATGATACTCTCATCCCTAGTAATTTATGCATCTGCTCGTCAAGATCCCCAACAATTGAACAAGATTATGAACAATATACACTCATATATAGCAGCCAAGAAAAGCCAGCAGTAGTACATATGTAGCTATCATAATTTAGCTAGCTAGTTTAAATATTTTCAGCCATTAACGATCATACCTAATTAATGGGGAAATACTGATCTCTTTACAACTGAAAATATGTTTATTTTAAGCCCAACAAAATCAAGATTGCTAATGAAATTTCAACAGGTTGCTTGTGCACATAATATAAATGTCTAGACAAAATTGAAAATATTTTTATTACAAAATGAATACAAGTTTAAGAATCAGTACGATGTACTAATTATAGAAAAAAATCATTACAAAATTACAACATTATACTTTTCATGATCAATATGTACATGTCTAATTCATACATATATAAACTCAAAACTTTGATCAATATGTTTCTAATTAAATTCAAGCCCTAAATTTTGTAGAAATTATGAAAACAACTAAACATTGATTTGTGTTCCTTTTGATTCTCCATAGTTTGTGCAGTATTACAGCTCTTGCAATATTCCATTTCTTCTCTCAATTATATATACTTACTAGGGTTCTAGACTAATAGATGCATAAATTACTAGGGATGGGAGTATCGCCATCATCGAAAGTATTGGATATCAGGTTTACTATGCTCGTTAATCTGGGGATGTAAATTATGAAAACATTAATCAATAAGGGACGTAAAATGGAAATGCCAAAACTATGTGCACTCCCTACTTTAAATTACCAATAATGCCCTTGATGGTTGGAGGTTTGTGCCACACGCGCCCCTTTAATGGAAAATTTGGGCAGAAATCGTTAACGGGGACGAATGGAAGGATTTCAGCTAAGATTGGGGACTCACCAAACAAAAAAAAAAAGAATGGGGATAAATTTGTATCAAACATGAAAGTTTGGGGACTATAAGTGACATTAACCCATTTTCTATTGTTCAAAAAACCATCCTAAAGTGAATACATAGTGATAGTACAATGAAGAAAACAAATGGCTAGATAAACCAATTCCAATTATATAATTTAGACAAACATAGATGATTGTGGTGTGAAGCGGGGACAAAGAGAAGAAACAGATAGAATTTAATTGCAGAAAACAAGGAATAATATAGCAACAAAGAGTAAAGTCACCATGTCATATACACTAGAAGCAAAAATATAAAGAATAGTTATCTTCAGAGTTCTTAACAATTTCTAATGGATATGTATAAAACAAACTCTAAGGTCTAATCATGGTTTTGAAAATCGTTTTCTAGGCACATGCTTAGGGATTCGATGCCTATTTGGATGTTCTTTTTTTGCGAGGCGCATATGTCAAAAGAGCAGCATGCCTTGAGGCATGTTCTTTTTGTTTCATCTAGAAATAGGAAACACCGACATGTTGCCAGAATTTGTGGCTGAGTTTTCATTGGTAGAGAAGTTCCAGGACACGATCCTCCAAAATCAGTCAATAAAATTAAATTTCCAACATACCTATGTTGTCGCCGGCACTGGATAGGACATCATCGCCTGCGACAAAATTGGTGGGATCTTTCATTTCGGGTGAAAAAGACAAGGGGCTGCGTAGAAGTGTCTAACCCTAGCATAATACACCATCTACACAGTTCTAACCCTAAAAGTCACTTTCATTTTATTTTAATTGCAAATAAGTCCTCAATGCTTTATTTGGTTGTCAAACATTCTTTTATATTACTTTTAATTTATTAATTAATCCACGACCTCTGGAACCTCAAGGCTAACGCCTTGCCCAGCCTCATGGGAAAAAAAAAGCCTCGATTCCCATTTACGTTCTTCAAAACTATGGGTCTAATACCTATCCCTACTTACCTATACCTGTAAGCAATTCGTATGTTTACTGATTCACCCAGGTTCCTATTAATGAATGTTTAAGAAGGTAGCAAGTAAAAAAGAATCAGACACAAGGAGGATTCTCCTCAGACATGGTTTTGTATATGAGGTTTGCTCATGTAACCTATTATTATACACACAATTGTAGCACTTAACACCTATAAAGGAAACATGCAAATATTAGCACTAAATGAATAAATGTTTTCAAAATAACAACTGAAGTATATATAAATTCGGCTAGGTTTGCAAGAACCTTAGGTTTACATTAAATATTATTGCCTTTATAACCATAATTGATACTTTACCTCAATCAAATCCAAAAATCATATATGATACACACAAAGCCATAATTAAACTGCCACAATAGAGATTTACAAATCACGTTATTGGTATTTACTTGCAAGCTTAGTGATTTGAACTTCATCTTGGAAGGTAAAAATTAGGAAATGTTGTTAGCTTCATATTTTACCTAGTATTGGGGAAAATCTAGCTAAATAAGCAATGATTTCTTCCTGTTGACATTAAAAATTTTTCTATTTGTACAATTTCAGAAATAATTTCATTCTTCCATTATTTTGAGTAAAAATTAATATTTAGTTCTTTACCTAATTCACAATCAAAGATTTTTTTTATTGCAATGATATTTAGCAAAATAAAAGAGTAACATTTGACTAAAAAATCACACATTCAATTAAAAAGTCATATTTAATTCAAAAGTCTTGTAAAAAGTCACATTAAATTAAAAAATCATGTATGCAAATAAAAAAAGTCACATTCAATTAAAAAGTCATATTTAAGTAAAAAGGTACACTTGATTAAAAAGTCGCACATACAAATAAAAAAGTCATATATACAAAAGTCACATTTGTTTTACTTTTTAATTAAAAAGTCACGCACAAAAATTTTAGAAACTTTACATTGTCACATAAACAAAAGTCATACTTGGGTTAATTCTAAATTAAAAAAGTCATAAATAGAATAAAAAAAAAGTCACACATATAAAAGTTACATTTTTGTTATTTTTTAATCAAAAAGTTACGTATTGAAATATTGAAATCATTGTATATCTTTAACAAAAAGTCACATAGATAAAAGTCACATTTATATTAATTTTGAATAAAAAAGCCACATATAAAAGCCATATAATAATAATAATAATAATTTCAAAAAAGATTAAAATAACTAAAACAATGGCCAAGCGGTGGACTTTCCCCCAATAAGCACCTGCCCATTGCCCACCGAAATTGCCCAACATTTCACCGTAATTTTCCGGTGTCTACACCACTTAATTAAATTTAGCGTAGTTTTCAATTCCGAAAACATTATGCAGTAGCCAGCCTAATTTGCCAACCCTTTTGGCCCCTTCAGATGTTACTTGGCCCCTTTTTGTAATTTCCTTTATCTAGTGAAATCCTTTTTTATTAAGAAAATGGTGGTTATATTAACACCACATTTTTTACTAACCACACCACCATTTTGAATTTTATTTTTATTTGCTAAAAAAACCAATTA
This sequence comes from Nyctanthes arbor-tristis, assembly GCA_963692815.1. Classification (NCBI taxonomy): domain Eukaryota; kingdom Viridiplantae; phylum Streptophyta; class Magnoliopsida; order Lamiales; family Oleaceae; genus Nyctanthes; species Nyctanthes arbor-tristis. The sequence continues at coordinate 55,103 of CAVNYN010269300.1, forward strand.
CTAAATGACTTAATTAACCTTTCATATAAACATATTTTTCTAATCTATTTTTTATGTTAACCACAAACAAGAACCCTAATTTATTTCTTTAGTACATTGCAATTGAAAACTCCAGCACCATTGACGTTTGAAAAATCTATGCAATGGGAGAGAAAAATACATGCTATTGAAATCGAATCTAAAATTGACATCAATATTCATATACATGTCAAAAGTAGGGTAAAGTCTTAGTATCTTTATGTTTTAATTAGAATTTTTGTAATCTGTTTTTTACTTTGATGCTTCTAGTTCCTAGCAAGTAGTATTGTTTGGCAACTTCCTGTTCATGGTAATAATTCGTAACTTCGTGTTTATGCTTCGAATATATCTTTTCTACCATTTCTTTTTTATCATTCCATTTAACATATTTTCTACTATCAATTAGAGGATGGGAAGACTGCCAAAAAAAAAAAAAAGGCAAAAAATTGTACAAGATGGACTCATGATCAATGGAATGTGGTGTGGTGTACAATTTATTTATTTATTTATTTTGTTTTACCTTTAAAATATTGGGTTAAATTGGTAAACTAATTGTGGTTTATATATAAAAATTATACTTTAATGGTGCTGTATTTATCATGTGGTGTGGTTAGTAAAAAAGAAGTGGTATAAATATAACTACCCTTAAAAAAACACAAAAAAAAAAAAAAAGAGTTTTACACCAAAAAAAAATAAAGAGTTTTACTTTTGTCCCGTAAGTTCTTTTACATTCTCTATAATCTTTTCACTGGTAAGTAACAATCGATTTTGTAATTATAACTTTCTAAAGATCCCATTACCAATGGCCCCTTGACCTTGCACTTGTCATGAAAAAAAACCATGTTAGCTTGTGCCTTCTTTCATTCAATGAATGAAAGTTCAACAAACAAAATAAATAGTTTTAGTCTTCCAGCACAACTTCAAATTGCACGATAATGTGGTGTAATCTGTATTTATATATTAATTAAGAGAACTAAGTTTCGGTCCTTTTGTACCGCAATTTATCTATGTATTAATTAAGAGAACTAAGTTTTGGTACCTTTCGTACCGTGATTTTCCCGCCTTTTTATTAGATAAATCTTGTGGTATTTTTTTTACACCAAAAACAATTATGAAAGAACTCAAAGAAAATTTGAACCTATGACAATTGAGTTTAGCACCCAAACCTCAACCGCTTTGCCCATTTTTTTATTATTTAGACTTTTTCACTAATAAACTAAAAGATCAAATCTAAAAGGCCAATTCCAAAACAAACCCTGCCATGTGTTTTGGTGAGTTTAATGTTATTTGAATGTTTCTTTATGCATTTCACATTTTTTTTGATTTTTTTTAGTTTTATTAGGACTTTTGAAAATGGGACTGGTATTTTTTTTTTTTACCTATTTGACCCAAATCACCATGTCCCATACTTCATTCAAACAGGTACAGGCGCAGATATGGAGTGGGGTTGGTAGAAACATGGCAAGGTATGGGGGAAGTGTATCCGATCAGAACCCGTCTCATTGTCATTCTTGCTGTTAGGATTCATTCTATTTTCAAATTAATTAAACTGCGATGCATATCCTATCTCATTTTTTGCCTCCAATTGCGTCTTTTCTTTCCACAAATACCTCCATATATCTAGCCTTACTTCAATGGAACCGTATGATATTTGAAGAATTAGATTTGGTGTAAAATGGGATGCGTTGAGTTAGTAATGACTTAATAAGTTAAATAAAAATTATAACACATTTTTTCTATTTGAATTCTCGTTACATTTTATTTTTCCAAAAACATTTCATTTTTCCAAGAAATATATGTAAAAATATTTACAACAAATATTTTTAATACTTATAATATATTGTTCAACTCATGTTTTATCTTTCATTATCTATTATTCAGATTGGAATCTCTTATACTTTGTGACTAACTTTAATTATAGAAATGACAAATTTAAATTTGATAATATTGTACATTTGTCGTTAAACTTACGTTTTTGAATGTGTTGAATGATGATAATAGATTTTTCTAGCCTTATGAACAATCTTGAACCTCATGATGACTAAGTCAATTGACCTTATTGATTCAATTAACGTATACTTGTATTTTTATATTTTCTACGGAGGTATATTTTAATAAGTTTTTCTACCCGTGCAACTCATGGTTGGTTTAACTAGTATAAGTATATAACAATATAGCATGCAAATGCATTGTAACGTTTGACATAACTTGGAATCAACACATAAGTCACCTGATTGATAATACACCTAGAATTTCGAACAGGAAAGATAAATAATCTTGATCGAGTATTATTTTACAAAGCGGGGTTCAAATCTATACTTCAAACCATTTCAGGTACAAGCTTTAGTGCATAGAATCATACTTACTACATACACATACAACATAGAAAGTTTCCAATTAGGATCTCAGATAACAGTAAAAGTTTACTTGTAGTTGGATGAAGGATTAGAGCCCGGCGCATCAGAAGTAGCAAAGTTGTCGAAACCATCAGTCATGGGAGTGGCACTGTCGATAACTTTCTTAGACATGTTGTATGGTGCTAAGTTCCGTGCCCTACACAAGAACATGAATTGAAGAACTAGAAATATGATATTTGTAAAAAACACAGGTTGTCCATGAGCATGTAGTCTAGTTTGCAGAGGATACGAAGTACATGAAAATAGCTTTAGACTAGTAGACAATAACAGTGAATTTGATTGATCGAGTGCTTGAAATTTTATCATATGGAGTTGTGGACTCATGATTCAACCATTCTACTCTATAAAGCAACTAAATGAGACGAATGCACACGCTAATTTAGAGTTGCTAAAAGATATTATGTTGGCCAGAATTCACAAATGCTATTAAGAACAATGGACAATAGTTTACCTCTCTTTCTATTTCTCAAAAAAGCGAGCCAGAGATGCTTTGCTTGCCTATAGAATAGCTGAATGAAAATATTTTCTTAGTAAAAGTTATGGCATTTGGACAGATCTCAATCCTGGTAATGCTTGTCAGTACAAATATTAGTCAATACTGTTGAAACTAGGAAGTCATTTTGGCATTTGGCACTACAAAAGCAAAGGCATATTTTTTTCAAATAAAATTATGAAAAAGCAATTTTTGTACAAGACATATCTCAGAGTTTTAGCAACCACCAAAGACGGGTACTTTGATGATCTTTTAATAGTTCCAAATAAAATAAACCTATCCTCCAGAGGCAGAGAAATCAAGATACCGTATCACCAAAATGAAGCAAAGAACACATATTAATTTCCAACAAAATTGTCATTAACTATGTATCAGATTTCAGAAACATATAGCACAAGAATGGCCAGCCAAATAGAAGAATAAAAGCCAAACCTCTTAAAAGCAATGTAAAAACTAGATGATCATTTATTTATTAAAGAAGAAAATTTATGAAAGTTATTTTAATATTTAAGTTATTCTATCAGAAAGTAGGGAAAAAATTTAAAAAATGTAAAATAAATTTAATTGTTATTCAGTACGGTCAGAATAAAATTGATAATTATCCAAAGACATTCCTATGAATTTCTTTAAGAAGATATTCTTAATTATCAAAAAATGGATAATAAAAAAAAAAGAAATTAGAGAAACATTAAAAAATGTAAAACAAATTTAATTATTATCTAGTATAATCAGAATAAAACTCGTAATTATCCAAAAAGATTCTTATGAATTTATCTAAGAAGATATTCTTAATTATCCAAAAAAGGGACAATAAAATAAAAACATAAAGTAGAGAAAAAATTAAAAAAATGTAAAATAAATGTAATTGTTATCTACCAATGACCTAATCAATGACGTCACTAGTATTCTTATGATGCCATACCAATGGCGGGAAATTACAATGCCAGACAAACTTCTCTTATTATTAATATATAGATTATTAATTTTTTTTGAAAGTGCCTTTTCATCTTCGCACCATTGTGAAAATTTAAGCACATATTACTCAAGTGGAGCTATCTAAACAACAAAAGTTTATGTACTTCTGACATCCAAGCACAAGGTACCTGATGCAATTATGGCATTAGCGCTAATAGATCCCAGTGATTTCACCATTCTCGGAGGTTCCACGACCAGATTGATAGAGAAGCCAGGGGAATTAGCTACTTTGATGTATTCATTGTTAGTAGCTGCTGTATTTCCAGACCGATCAAGAGGGTGAGAGCAAACAGACATAGGACTTGAGAGAGTAGAACCGGGCAGCACGTTAATGCTTTGATTCACCAATGCTCTATCAACTACAACAATTTTAGGGTTAGGTGCATCAATGTAAGGTCTTGGTTGAATCCTGTTAGCTGAAACACGCCCATTTCTAGCCAAAAGTATACTTGCTTGAGCCTGGAAAAAAAACCAGTTGAAAGGTACAATAAGTCTAAGAAACTTTCAGTTATCATTATAAAGAACCCCAGTAAGAAATACAAACAAATGCACAAAGAACCTTCTTTGCGAGATCGGAATCGAAGATATTCACTTTTCCAGCATAAAAAATTATCAACTGAGCAGAAGCAGCAGAAGCCATAGAATCAAACCTAAGCAAAGTATCGAAACAAAGGTTGATGAGGAACTAATTGTCTTCACCTATTTTGCAAGATCTTAAACCATACTCTTTTAATTTTAAATTAAAAAGTGCATAGATCTTGCAACATTGAGCAGGTTTAGAACGTTACTAAAAAATGTAAATTATTTTCATTGTTTGCTCATGATAGCCATGCCACGGGCAAAGATTTGTATTCTATTTGATTGTTTATTACCATTGTTTGCTTGTCCCAACCACAGAAGTAGCGGAAGGAAGAACTGTGAGAGGAAAGCTGCTAAGAAAATGTTGCATCGTGGCGGCATCCCCAAAGTTCCAGCCAGCATCCGTTACATGAGTCCCGAGAAAATAATTGGTTGTGGAAGGATGAACTGAGTGCCCATTGTGCTGCATGGAACAAGCTTTCGGTGTAAAAAGTGCTATATAATTTCATGATTTATGTACTTTTCAGATATTAATTTCAGGAGGAATTTCACACAGGTATAGTATCTCATTTTATATGTTGATTTGCATTGAGAAGCATGACTTGCTTTTAACATCAGAGAAAATACAAGGATAGGAAACATTCACATTCATCTGGACCTTTCCAATTGTCAAGCAACAATATTGAATTAGATAGAAAGGGAATAGTTTCACCCAAAACAATGCAACTACAGCCTTTACGCCTAAATGCACTGTACTGCAATATTCCTAATGTGGGAGGAAAAATAAACCTGGATATCACCAGATTGTTGATTCTGGTTGGCATCAAAATCATCTGGTGCGGATTTTGCAGCATCTCTAGGAGATGAAAGAGTGCCAGAATTGATTTTGGAAGGTGTTTGTTCTGCTTCAGATTTGGAGGACACTAGATGAGACACCAGCAGGGGAACTCCTAAATTCTTGTCAAATCCTTAGAACAAGAATAACATGCAAGAAACATTGAATCAGAGATACACAAAGGCATGTAACAAGAACTGCTTAAACTGTGAATAAAACTAATTTAATCAGCTTCAAACCATTTATAGATAAAGGAAAAAATTGATTCCGTGAGGCTGAACTACTTATAGCTTTTATAAGTAAGGGACCAACTTTAGCTCCTTGTTAAGTATGTAACAAAAAATTCATTAAGGGACCAACGTTAACTCCTTGTTAAGTATGTAACAAAAAATTCAAAGTTATTCCTTGAAATTGGCTGATATAGTAACACAGATGTATTTGGGCTTCTGAATCCGAATGACAATATGCCAATAGATTCCCAGCCACCTTCGTCTCACCTATATATTACATTTATGCTGGAATAGTCGAGTCAGATGACTAAACTTTCAAAAGGCAAGTCTTTAACATACAATAGGCACATGATAGGCAAACTTGTCACCAACTTCACTTAAATTAATTTCACACCAATTGAACAAGGAAGTTAAAAAGTTTTCAAAAGAATAATGATGTTTGTTTAAGCAAAAATTTAAACTAAATACTTTTTCTTCTCAAAAGTAAGAAGCAACTCAAATTAATGGATTAGGAAATATATGAATAAAGGCGTTGAGACTAACGAATCCACAATAAATAGGCATTCCAATTATACAATCCCACTCATGACAATTCACCATCACTTACTCACAACTAGTTTCACAAATTTAATTGAAAACCTCTCTCGAGCAAATTCAAATCTACCCAAATAAGTAAACTCACTATATCTTTATGTGAATTTCAACCTAGTCGAATGCATTAATTAACAAGAAACCACTTTTACGATTGCACAAATCATAAAAGTAAATCCCTATCTTCTATGCAATTTATGTTTTCTATTGAAGTGCTAAATTGGTGACTTACCTCTCAGTCTCTTCACGATTCACAAACACAATTACAAGTTGATTAGGCTCATAAAAGGCAAATACATATCACAATAGAAAATAAGCACGTAATAACAATTAGAGTCATAAATGGAATTAACACAATCAAAACATGTCTATTGCTTCATCGATTGTCTCAACAAGGGAAATTAGTTACACATAGTAAAGAACATCAAAAAATAAGAATTCAAAGGGTTTGAATGCATGACCAGACTCTTGCAAAGAAAGTATGAAGAATAGTGAAGAAAACGTTTGCACCAAACAAAGAATTCCGTTCTTCAATCTTCACACGAACACTCGCTTCAATCTCCAAGCCCTCAAAAGTGATTTTCTATGATGAGTCTCCCTTTTTACATATGGGTTTTCGTTCTTTTATAGTTGTGGAGCCCTTAGAACCCTCGAATGTATCAAAAAGGGGCCGAAAACGCGTAAACGGCGTTTCTTGATATGGGCCGTGGGTGGCCACGGGTTTGCTTGCCGCGGCTCCGTGGCGTGCAGTTTAGTCCCTGATCTGACTTTTTCTTGCGGCAACGGTCCTTTCCAGATTTTTCTTCATTTAAACACATCCCAAACTACTTGAACTCTTCATCAGGGTCCCCGCTCTCTTTAAACATGACACAAATGATTTCTCACAAGTTCCTCAATGGTGACATTTAGCCCTCAAACTTGTTGACATTGATCTTTTCTCTTTCAACTCTCGAGCCATCACACCTTGATACATTTACAGCCTCAATTTAGTTCAAAAATAGTTCTTTTCACTTGTATCACTCTAATTCGAGCTTTTCACCTATATGAACCATATCCACACAAATTAGGTAGAAATCTGCTCGATTTCATATAGAATTGCATAAGTTAAGAGAAGTATTTTTGTATATAAAATACACTTATCAAACTCCCCCAAACTTAACCCTTGATCGTCCTGAGCAAGAAATTTACCCAATCACATTAAACGATACAAAATAAAATTAAACACATAACACAAAATAAAAGACTTGCCAACATCTTAACTTATATCATTCGTGATTGTCACAGAACATTGCCACCAATAGTGAACTCATCCAATGCTTGACTAAAGAATGGGTATAATCACATCCACCATCATACACTCTGGTTGGGCTTCCCAAACCACAATAGTCAAATATGTTCTCACCTTCTCGTGAGAAGCACACATCCCCTAAACTTACTATTTTTTTTCTTTCCTTTTTTTTTCCCGAGGGTATATACTATCGGTTTTAAATTTCTCACCTCTCAATAAAGTACCAAGTTGGGTTAGATCTTACCAGAAAAAACACTAGCTTAGTCAATGAGGATTCTCCCAATTTTTGAGGGCCCCAACTTTTCCAACATCCACCAGGCAGTCAAACCCACTAGCTATCTACATCCCAAAAATTGAAGTATGGTCTTGCTTTTATTATTTTCCCACTTATTCTCTTTTTTTGTTTTTTCAAAGCCAGAATCTCTCTCCGGCTCTCTTTTTTTCCGATATTTTTTAGATTTCTTCCCCTTTTTTTTCTTTTCTCAATAGCCTTATATGTCTTATGTGTAATCCATCTCTTCACTAGGTTTTTTTTGTGACCCTTAAGTGAGCTTTGGGCCGATGACTCCCCGGTTCAGTTGATCCATGGCACCAGATTTGAACCCCTAAGGACTTAATTGCTCGAGTCACACAGGCTTTGAAGAGTGGTAAAGACACATTGAAGGCATCTTTTTTTCTGTTTTTTTTGGACCTAATCTGTGCAAGACTAAAAAAAATAGGGATGAGATTACCAGCATCTGGTCATTGCCTAGCTTCTACTGGTTAGCCGAAAACACTCCACACAAATTTTTCAACGTGCATGGAATCGACACCAACCTTACTAGCATCCTCAATGCTCAACCTCCCCCAAACTTAGACTTAATAGGATTTGCAACTAAGAGCAATGAAAGGGTAAGATATTCTAATTATTCACTTTGACTAAGATCTAAACCATTCGCCCAACTAAAATGTGGATTATGGTGACTTAAGCCAAATAAAGAACAAGTTAAGCCTGGACAAGCCAATTTTCACCAAATTTAAATTATACAGTAGTGTCTCATCATGAATCATAAATAACACAAGTTCCAAGTGATTTCAATCAAACCAGCCGGCAAGGCAAAACGAGAAAACTAAAAAAAACATAGTCACATATTTTTTTTTTAATTACAGATATCAACGATTAACAATAACATACTAAAACCATAAAACAATAAATCACACATCACACATTAACAATAAACACCCTAAAAAAACTTAAGTGAATATGGTTACATTCCCCCAAACTTAAATTTTTACATTGTCCCAATGTAAAGAAAAACAAAAGAAGGATATTACCCGTTCAAGCTTATTGGGGCCAATGTTTATTCTGACAGAAACTCACATCTCTGGAGGGAGTGGCGGTGGTTGTAGTTGTTGGGAATTAAGGAAAATTCCCCGATTACGTCCGCAGGACTGTTGTTCAAGGAATTTAATTGAGACAAAGAAAAATAAAAGAACTAAGACAAATTTACAAACTATCAAAACTTTCCACTATATGATTAAAGTCGCTACAACCATACAAAATTTTCACTCGCCAAACCAAACCCCCAAGTATTACAAGAAAAATATAACAAGCTTTATCGCATCTACCAATTTCTACCCTTTGCCCAACCAGCAAACAACACAAAAAATCTCAAGACGCTAGGCTACTATTTTTCTTCAGAAGACTCTCTGACCCGACCTAAGTGACACCGAGAAAATCACCCCAAGTTTTACCACACCTAATTTTATACCCTTCGAACAAACCATAAAGAGTTACAAGAAAACTCTTCAAGGTGCTAAACTCATTAATTTTTCTCTCAACTCATTTGTACCACTTGTATATAAAAGAAGAAGAAACATCTCTATTTATAGGCTTTGTTTCCTTAGAAGACAAGACAATCCTTCTATGATTTGGATTTCTTTACCTTCTAGGATTCTTCTTCTTTCCCTTTTCTTTTCCTTTTCAACTTTGGATTATTTGGCAACAGACCCAACAATCTCCAGCTTACCAAAATAAGCCAAAATCTTCATCTTCTCCAGTCTTGTACACAATACTTGAGAAATTACCAGGCAGGCCTTTGACACACTTTGACAGTCCCATACTCCACCACATGAGTATATTTAACCACTTAGAATTAACAATAATTCCAAGCATTTCATCGGCTCAATGTCGAAATAAACGTGCTGATATTTGTGGTGCAACTCTCTTGTCGGCTTTCCAGAGAGCTCATCAGCCATCGACATTACTACAACCACACACCTTGATCACGCCAACCAATGTCCGTGTGTAAATACAACTGCTAGAAGTAACACACGTCCTTTACCATGGCGCCTAGCGACACGCAATGGGGATGTACCTACATACTTCATAGCACATCTCTACCGCCCTCACACCAAGAGAGTCGGATTGTCCAAATCCGAACAGTAGCCGAATCTGCTCCACCTGGACAACGTTTTCTCATGTGATCAGCTAGTCTACAACACCAACAAGTTGCAATAACCACTAGTCCCCAGACGATCTCATTGAGAATTTTTGTATCTGCACCAACTCGCAAAGAACTAAACAATTTTTCCAGGTGCAACAAATTTGAAGAACCCCTTGCCGGATCCACCTCTCCAAATTGACGCCATAGTTCCTTCACAGCAAATATTCTGTGAATATTTACAAGAAAATTTCTGGCTAGATGGAGACACATCCTGGTTCCAGTCTTCAAATATAAATCTTCCCAATCACTATCGCTCATACTGGTTCCAGCAACTTTGTTAGAACAAGGAGAAGGTTTTCTTTTGAAAGCTTTAAATTGCCCAATCAAAATTAAGAAATTCCAGACTTGTTCTAACCACAAGTCAAACTTGATTATCACAACTTTGTATTTTGCCATATCTTTCCTCCGCTCCATCTCGAACAAAACTTGACGCTCTAATACCACTATTGGGAATTAAGGAAAATTCTCTGATTACGCCCGCAGGACCGTTGTTCAAGGAATTTAATTGAGACAAGGAAAAATAAAAAAATGAAGACAAATTTACGGACTATCAAAGCTTTCCACTATATGATTAAAGTCGCTACAACCATACAAAATTTTCACTCTCCAAACCAAACCCCCAAGTATTACAAGAAAAATATAACAAGCTTTATCGCATCTACCAATTTCTACCCTTTGCCCAACCAGCAAACAACACAAGAAATCTCAAGTTGCTAGGCTACTATTTTTCTTCACAGACTTTTTGACCCGACCCAAGTGACATCGAGAAAATCAACCCGAGTTTTACCACACTTACTTTTCTATCCTTCGAACAAACCACAAAGAATGACAAGAAAACTCTTCAAGGTGCTAGACTCACTAATTTTGCTCTCAACTCACTTGTACAAAGAAGAAGAAAACATCTTTATTTATAGGCTTCGTTTCCTTGGAAGACAAGAAAATCCTTCTATGATTTGGATTCCTTTTCCTCCTAGGATTCTTCTTCTTTCCCTTTCCTTTTCCTTTTCAACAAACCCAACAGTAGTTGCATAAGGCATGCAAACATGTCCATCATCTCTTGATGCTCTCTTCTTTGCTCCTCTCGGTCAGCACATATTGTCTCAATAATGGTTTGCTATTCCACATAAAGCCTGTGATATTGTTGCTCGTGAAACTCCCTGTCTGCTATCATCTGTGCCTGCATACACTCAAAGACTGGGCCAAAGTTTACACCATCTCTTCGATGTCGCTGTGGTGGTTGCATTGGTTGTTGTGGATCCTGTCCAGCCATCTCCTCCTCTGATCCTCCAGCTTCCATTGCTTCAATTTCATCTTACTCTTCTTCTTTTTCACTTAAACTCTATCTATTATGGATTTTAACACAATGGACATCTGACTGGCGCGAACTACGAAGATTTATAGTACTCGCTGAAGTTTTTGCTCTTTTAGATGATAGAATAGGCACACGAGCAAGCTTGCAAAGCGTTGATATTAATGACAGACACACCACCCGGACTTTTGCAGTCTTCTTTGCTATTTCTTTCACTTTATTGAATATCATATCTGCAAAGTCCAAGTCATGACCGTGTGTGAAGGCATAAAGCAAGTGAAGCTTAGGGCCATAAATGTCGGTAGTGTTTGATGTTGGAGTAATGTTATGGCACGTGACATTATGGAAGATCCTGTATCTAGAATTGAGCGTACTGGGAGTAACCCTGCCGTTGGGTGGCCATACCTTTGGAGCCTTATCATGGAAGCTATCATTGACCACAATATTCCAATCCTCTATGACCAGCAGATCTGATGTCCCACGAGGTATCCCATAATAGTCTGCAATAACATCTAGGCTGAAGGGAACCAAAATACCCTGAACATAGGTGTGGAATTGGTGCTCATCATCCTCATCCTCAATGTTGACATTAAAATTCGAGTAGAATTCATGAACAATAGCCAGATGCACTGTATGTGGTTTAGTAACCATGAGCTTGTTCCATCCCTTTGTAGCAATGAAATTCCTAACCCCTAGGTTTAGCAATGTTCGATCATCCACTGCTCGTTCATGAATGAAGTCGGCATCTTTAAAAACATCATACGTACTCTTTGCTTCATCACCGGTGAATGCTTGATAATTTCGTTCCACCCTTGGCCTTTTGGAAGCATTAGAGCTCTCGGCCACCGCCTTTCCTTTGCTAGTTCTTGTTTTTAGTAGCATTGTCACAACCTGTAAGCAAAAAAATGTAATATGAGACACTAAGAGTCAAATAATACTGAGGATTGAATGTAATGAACACCTTAAACATATAACAATATTCCACATTGTTAAAAACCCAAGCCATTCACAAAGGTCACCCAATCACGTTTTATTTTGGTATTCAAAGCATATAAAAGAATTCCCCTAAACTTAGCATGTTAATACCCAAATCCATAAAAGTTAAATCAATGAAAAATTTAGTTGGGGCAATTCGTCAAACACATGGGGTGCAAAAATTGACCTAAGCAAGTTTCAAAGCTCTTGGGGATTCATAATCTTTCCATGGAAAATTTCATCTCACTTACAACAAGTATAATCCACAAAATCAACTTCTATGAAATGTTCTCAACTCATGAAACATCATATAATACCATGTAGATAGAAGCATACCCCAAATCAAGTTTCAAAAATTCTTAGGGGTGTTCACATACCTTTGTAATGCACAAATCAAGCAAGATCAACCCTTAAATGTTGATGTGAACAAGTCAACAACAAATGTAAGAGATGGATTTTGGTGTAATTGAAGGGTTGGAGTCGAGAGAATGGGTGAAAAGAGTGGTTTAAGAGGTAAACAAGAGTGAAGGGGTCGGTTAAAAAAAACCGACCCTTGCTTGCCGTGGCCTACCGTGGGCAGTAGAAAAATTTCCGATACCGCTGCTAGGCCGCGGTTTGCATACCACGGTCTATCGCGGTCTACACCTTTTTTTTTAGATGGATGAATTTTAAAAACAATAATGCAAAATTTTTAATCCTAATAATAAAATGCAAAAAGGAAAAATCTAATGCATCAATTAAATGGAAAAGGAACGAAATTACCGGGTGAGTTGCCTCCCACCAAGCGCTTCATTTATAGTCTAGAGCTCGACTTTTCCATGGTCACTTAAGGTGGTTCAAACCGAATCTTGGAGAACTTGTGTTGCTTATAATTACCCACATTATACTTGTTCTCTTTGGCTCGACTGTTCTCCTCATAGCCTTCTTCAACCTCATTAGACTTCACCAATCCTTCATGTTGTGTCCCTTGATCCATTCTCATGCAATCCTCCCCTTTCGATGGTTGTACCCTTAAGATTAACTCACCCACTTCAACATCAATTAAGGCCTAAATTGTTGCTAAGAATGGTCGGCCTAAAATTAATGGTATATGCTGGTCTTCTTCTATGTCCAACACAACAAAGTCGACTGGGAATATAAATTTTCCCACTTGGATGAGTATATTTTCAACTACACCTCGTGGATGCTTGATGGATCTATCAGCGAGCTGCAATGAGATTGTTGTTTCTTTTACTCCTTCCAGTCCCAATTTCTTGTAGACAGATAAAGGCATCAGATTAATACTTGCACCTAAATCACATAAAGCATTATAAACATGAAATTTTTCAAAAGTGCAAGGTATCTTAAAGCTCCCTGGATCTTTTAACTTTGGAGGTAATTTGTTCTGCATAATAGCACTGCACTCTTCAGTTAATGCCACTATCTCAAAGTCTTCAAGCTTGCACTTCTTGGAAAACATCTCCTTCATGAATTTCAAGTATAAGAGCATTTGTGCTAATGCTTCGGCGAAGGGAATGTTAATATGGAGTTTCTTGAACATGCCTAGAAACTGAATGAACTTCTTATCAAATTTGCGGTTTTGCAATCTTTGTAGGAATGGAATGGGAGGGACATAGGCCTTTACTGGAGTTTTTGGTGAAGCATGGATCTCAACAATTTCTGGCTAGTGGTCACTTTTCTTCTTTTCAACTTCAGAAGTTTGTTCTTTCTTTTCTTTCACACTTGGCCTTTCAATATGAATTTCTGGAAGCTAAACCTCACTCCTTGTTGTAATCGCCATAACTTGCTCCTTTGGATTCACTTTTTATCACTAGGTAAAGCTCCATAGGGTCTTTCTTGCATTATCTTTGCTAATTGTCCAACCTGCCTTTGTAATCTGAGTGTCTGTCTCTGTTCTCTGCATAAAAGCCTCAGTCTTGGCCATAAAAGCTTCACTAGTTTGAAAATAATGGCTAGTTTGTTTGGCTAGTTGCTCCACTACATTCTCTAGTGATGATCTCCCCTCAGGTTTCTAAATTTGTTGTGGTTGCAGGTATGGTGGTTTATCTGCTTGATTTCCTCTTCCAAGAGAAATTCAGATGATTTCTCGATCATGGATTACAGATGGCTAAATACGGGTGCCATTGTTGTCTCTGTTGATTTTGAACATAACTCACATCTTCAACACCACCCGTATGAGCCAAAGGACAATTAGCCAATAGGTGATTAGCATCACAATTTTCACAAGCTACATTTTTTGTTTGCACAGCCTTTACCTGATGACCGGTCGCTATCTCCTCAAGTTTCTTATTCATGGCTGCTATCTGAGCTGCTAATATTGAGTACTCATCACTATCATGAGCAGCAGCTGCTTTTCTATGGAAAACTCTATCTGCAGATGGAAATAGAGCGTTTGTTGATGTTAATCACCCAAGTAGCTGATATGTTGCATTTGGAGAATTTGCCGTAACTGATCCTGATGCTGCAGCATCTAGGATAATTTGATTCCCTAAAGTAAGCCCACCGTAAAAATATTTTACTTGATAAAACTTGGTGAGTCCATGAGTTGGACACTTTCTGAGGAGCCCTTTGAATCTTTCCCATGCTTCATACAGTGTCTCAGCTTCATACTGAGCAAAACTAGTTATGTCTTGAAGTAACTTTGCTGTTTTGGCTGGTGGATAATATTTGGTCAAGAACTTTTCTGCCAAATCTTCCCAAGTTGTAATACTCCTAGTAGGGAAAGAAGAAAACCAATCACGAGCCACCCCTTTCAGAGTATGTGTGAAAAGTCTCATTTTAATGGCATCGTCAGAAACACCATCAAAGGATGTAGAGTCATACAAGTCCAGAAAATCTGTAATATGAGCATGAGGATCTTCATTTGCTAGGCCATTGAAGGAACACATATTCCTAATCATAGTTATCAAATCAGGCCTTAGCTGGAAATTTTTCCTCCCATAAGTTGGTGGAACAACGCTTGATTGACTTATGGGACGTGGTAATACCATAAGTTCACTGAAAGGGCGATCATCATCATCAATAATAATTGGAGGTTGAGGATGAGGTGGAATATTATCTCTCAGTGCTGGGAGCCAGTCATCTCCTCCATCTACCACATTTTGATGATCATCTATGGTTATTTTTTTAGAAAAGTTTTCTCCCTTCTTTCGTTGAGTCTTTTGTGAAAAGCACGTTCAGGTTCCGGATTAGAAAGTACTAAACCCGAAGAGGAATGTGTCATACACCAAAGGCAAGGACCTGAGAGAAAAATAAAACAATTCAACTAGTAATAAAATTAACAAAGTGAAATAAACAACTAAAACTATCCCTGGCAACGGCGCCAAAAACTTGATCGGCAAAATCGCAAGTACACGATACCGTTCAAGTAGTATAGAATTAGATGAGTCCCGAACGTCGATCTCACAGGAAAGTTGTCACCAACTTCGCTTAAATTAATTTCACACCAATTGAACAAGGAAATTAAAAAGTTTTCAAAAGAATAATGATGTTTGTTTAAGCAAAAATTTAAACTAAATACTTTTTCTTCTCAAAAGTAAGAAGCAACTCAAATTAATGGACTAGGAAATATATGAATAAAATTAACTCCAGCAACAGATTCTTTAGGACTCAACTCCTCGCAACGGCACTCCATGCCTCCAATTTATGAATTAAATTAAATTGCAAAAGTTTGAGAATTGAGAAGCATCAAACAGAGGTTTAAAGAAAACTTGTAAGGAGACAGAGGAAAAGTATTACCTGTAAAATGCAGATTTGGACAACTGACCATTAAAATACTATGAAAATAAAATAGACACGTTTTAAAGCTAAGGGTGAATTGTTTATGGGGGATTTGTTTAATAAAACAAGTCAAAAGAAGTCCTCATTTAAAAGACCACCACACGATAAGTTTTATCCAATTGACCACTCCATTATAAAAACAATAAATCACAAAATATCTCCTTCCACTTAACAAATGTTAACTGATGGCTTGGACTCACCCAACGTAGCTCCTGTGAAAAAACCAGCGAAGCATCGCCCGCGAAAATCTGCTTCAAACCAGTGGCATGGATGACTCCGATTCTCTCATTCAGGTAAAAGAAAAGTGGAAAATCCCCCAATAGTTAGTCCATGCTCTTCGTAGTGGTTCAATCATAGAGGTATGTGGTTTTTCAAGAACTAAGAAGATGAATGTAAAGTCATAGTACCAATCTGCTTACTCTATGTTGATCTTAAATATTTTTGGTGAATGAGTGGATTTTGTTGATCTAAGAGTGGGTTTCCTGCATAAAATCAATGTCACGGCATGTATTCCGTGATATGCATAACGTCACGGCATGGATGCCGTGATTCCAATTTAAAGTAGTTTCTTTATTTTGCTCATTTCTGTAATATTGTGTAGTTTGGTGGGTGCTGGTTTAAGGTTACAAATGTCATAGTTATCATTGCTTTGTGGTAAGCAAAGCTTTCCATACACAAAAATGCCCATACCTTTCGTGGTTAGACCAAGCCTACCGGTAATGCTTAGATTAGTTAGTTAGCTCAGTTAGTGATAATATTTGTTAGGCTTCTTCTAGAGGAGGCAGAGTTATTATCTTGTATGCTCTAGAAATAGGATTAGACAACGTAATAGACACTCACGCTTGAAAGAAATGGGTAGATAAATTCAATGAATTTCTAGTCAGGATAGGATTGTTTGACGACATGTGTGGGAACAGAATTTAGGAATGAAAATCCATGGAAATTATGGTGGGAGAGAGCAAAATGGAGAATGAAATACTATTTTGAACTTTTGTTTTGATTTACAATTTGGTATTCAACTACTATAAAGATATGCTTCAAGATTTAACTTGTAGAATGACAAGGAGTTTGCTTTGGGTAAATTTTATCTACAAAGGTCAATAGGTATTTGTGCAAATATTTGATCTTTATTCTTAATTAGTGCCTATTTAACAAAGACTTCTGTAACATTTTTATTAGTAAATGGAAGCATCAGTATTTAACATGCTGGATGAAAAATAACTAAAATATAATGATAGAGTTTTGGGAGAAGAAAGTAGGATAGAGACGCAGATAGTATCCTGATGATCAAGATGACTATCTCCAAAACATAGAAAATGTATGAGATGAGTCTCCTGGCAGAAATCTACCTAACAAAGAAAATGATTGGTGGAATAAAAAGATGCATATAAAAATCTAACAATTGAAGATAGGGTCAACTGGAACACCCATAATTACTGGAACAATTGAAGATAGGGCACTGTGCATAATTACTTTACAAACATCACTTGAATTGATATTTGTGGCCAAAAAACTGGGCTAAAAAAATATGGAAAATTGGTTGGGAAAAAAGGGTCAACTAGATGGGATCATTGTGCACATAATAGGGCCAATTTAGCAACACCCATTTCTAAACTTTATTAGGATTTTCTTTCATTCTATCCCTTTCACAGTATCTATACTGTTATTTGTCTTTTAACTTAATTGTTTTTTTTCCTAGTCCTAATTGATCTCTAAGAGTATATAAGTTACTTTGCAAGCGTTGTGTGTTTTATTTTTGTTTAGTGGGATGCAAATGTGTTGCTTTGTTGTCACTACAAGAATTTTATACTAATCCTACAAATTTCCCACATAAAAAAATTAAATTTGTAGGTAGAAGTCACTTTTCCCCAAAAAATAGAAACTTTGTGGAAGTTCATACTTTCCCTACAAACTTTTTTCCACATACAAAATTTCTGTATAGGAAAATGTCTCTTTTCCCTACAAACACTACAAGAAGTTGGGCCTATTGGGCAACCAAATAGACGCGACTTCTAAGTCGCTCCTGTACATGGGACACTTTAGAGGCGACATTTAGTGTCGCTACTATAGGCTTTGGAGGGGAAATATTAAAAAACTTTGAAAATTTTTAACACTAAACGCGGGGAGTCAAAATGCATCTTAAAATTAGGGTAACTTTATTTCTTCCTCATATGGCACTCGCAGCAGCCACAACTCCCTCTTGTGCCACCACCACCTGCCGTTCTTGTTCTCCTCCTCCTCCTCCTCGATGACTATGCCTCCTCTCTTAATTTTCCCCCTTCTATTCTCTTCGAATCGTGTTCAGCTCTCTCCGCCTGTTTGGTCGCCCCCGCCTCACTAAGCTATGATGTTCACAGGAACTGCTGATACAGCAAAATAGCAACTTGACGCCTTCAGTTCTCTGAGAAATCTGTCGAGGTACGCAATACAAGATACTACAGTTTTTTGAAACCTGTAAACTCAATTCCTTTTGCTAGGAACATCAGCACTACCACAGAAAAATTGGATTTTTACAACTCAAATTATGTGAATGATAACAATTACACATTTGTATTTTTGTGCAAATATCTGAATTTAATTCTCTATTATTTGTTAATTTTATTTGTTTGATATTGGATATGCTATCTGAATTTAATTCCCCATTTTCTGGTTTCTGTTATTGATTCAAATCCTCTCTTGTTTCATTTATTTTTGTTGGGTTATTTCAAATTTCTTGAAAATGGACTATGGGGCAGGTGTTATAACCAGCAGCTTCAATCATATTCCAAACTGTTAACAACTTGCAATCACAAACAATAGATTTTTTTGAAAAAATAATATGCTTTTTGGGGTGACATGTCGCCCCTATATCATCACTAGAGACACGACACAAACATTGCCATAGGTATAGATCTATTGAGGCGACAAAGTCATTGAAATAGATCAACAAGTGCGGGGCTGTAGGGACGACGTATTTAGAGTTGACATGTCGTCCCCCTAAGGGTCAGTAGGGGTGACATGCCGATCTATAGGAGCGACAAACGTCGCCCCAATTTGTCTTTTCCCTTGTAGAATATTTTGTGGGGCTTGTTCTTTCTCTATAAAAATTTTTCCGCATACGTGTGCTCTTCCGATCTCAAAATTAAAATTGTAGATGAAGTTCTTTTTTCACCACAAACAAATATTTCTTGGAGCTTGTACTTCCCCAACAAAAATTCTCCACCATACAAAAATAAAATTGTGGGCTAAAGTTTCTTTTCGCCACAAAATATTACTTCATAGGGGCTTGTACTTTCCTTATAAAAATATTTTTGCATACAGAAGAGATTTGTATGCGGAATTATCATATCCCCACAAAGCAACATTTTGTATTGGTAGATACAAGGGAAAGATACTTATATTTCAGGCGAGAGGTCCTAAGTTCGAACCACATCTGCCCCTCCCATATGTCTCATTTGTATTAAAAAAAAACATTTTGTATTGATGTATATTTTCTTACAAAATTAGAGTGATTCTAGAAATATATGAAAAATCGATATGAATAAATAAAATTTCCAAGCAACCTAATTTTATTATTAGGTGATAATCATATGAATACGTTTTTTGTCATACAATAAAATTGTGTCAAATCTACAATGTTATCATTTATTTATATATCCCTTTTTCATGTCTCTGTAATTTATTTTTGACAAAATTATCTCCACACAAAAGTGAAATTTGTAAGCGAATTTATATTCCCACTCCCAACCAAAAAAAAAAAAGAAAAAAGAAAAATAACATTTGTATTCTCCATATAAAATTATTCCGGTTACAAAATAAGAACAATAGGCCAAATTCTTTTCTCCTAAAGAAATATCATTTTTTATACATGTGGTTTGCTTTAAAATTTTGGAAAGAAATATGCTAATCAATGGACTTGTACAATTTTTTTCCAATAAATATTAGTCAAGATATATGCTCTTTGACCGGAAAAAAGACATATTTGCAAATTAATAATTGTGAAAAAATTATCATTTTTGAATGACTAATAAACGAAAAACTACTCTTGGTCCAAAAAAAAATGTCATTATATAATTAACAAATCTGAAAATTGATTGTGTGCACTATATACAGTAAACAATCGCCTAAATTAATCTAAAAATTCGTTTCCAAATTTTCCTAATTACAACTTTTCTATGTTTTAACCCTAATTTCAAGGGATCAAGGGGCAGTTCAAGTGGGAAAGGACTTGACCCCATACCGGAGTGATCCGGGTTCGAATCCCCACCATCTCCTCCCCCATACTCCGTTGTAATAAAAAAAAAAAAAAAAACCTACTTTCAATCTTATCTGTTTAGAGTTGTCCACACTTATAGTTCTTCTTGAGTCTTCATCTCCACTGCTGGATCCACAACTCGATCAATCTAGATCAGCAACGGTAATTAACCTCTTTTCTTCTAAGATTTTTTTTATGTAATTTCCTCTCCAATTTTTTGTAGTCCATTTATTTTTCTTTAGGTAATTTATTCGACTCGGTCTCTTTTTCGGATTAGATCGTTCCATTTTGTTTCTCCCACAAGTGCAATCTTTTTTCTTTTCTCTAGAATGAAAAACCATTAAATTTTTATTTTTTTAATAGGATTTTAATATGGGAAGGGGTCAAGTTTCAAGAATGTATACGAGTGTCCAATCACAGAGGAGTTATAGTGGAAGTGATTTATTTGAGGAAGCATTGATGCCCACCGAGGATGCATGACTGGCCATTGAATAAGAGAATGACTCTTGGATTTGCATTCTTTTGTTTAGCTTCTCATATTCGATCTGTGGGACATTTGCTCTTTTTTTTTTATGTCTTTTGTTTGGATGTGGGACTTTGGTTAGATGCGTATTAAAATGGCAGTAGGTGTGTGATTGGGAACGTATGGGAGTCTGTAGATGATGTTCTTTTCTTTTTATATAATTTTTCAGTACACTATTTATAGTTTCTTTAGTTTGAGGGTCCTGCTTATTACGTATTGATGATCAATTTTTTTTTCTTTGGGCTTCTTCATGAACTTTTTTCTTATGTAGAGGGTATTCCTTTAATCGGAATGACTCCATTTCGGGTGGCTGGTCGACTTAAAAGAAATTTAGTAAATTGTTAGTGGTAAGTAAGCATGATTACTTGATAATATGATTATTTTTAAAACTTCTAGTTCTTTGACTGGAATTGTAATCTCTTTAGCAAGAAATAGTTTCTTTTCCTTCTCTGTAGTGCACAAGAATATTAAACTTTTAAAAAATTATTATTACTTCCATAACATAATATTAATTACTTCTGCGTGATTGTAGTGAGCAAAAGACCACCAAAAAAAAAAAAAATTTTGGTACATAATTAGGTGAACATCGTAGAGGCAAATTCTAACTCTCTTGTAGAATATTTATAAGTGGGTAAGTTGTTGCTTCATATGTCATCAAGTTGTTTGATGAAATGCCCATGAGAAAAACTAGTTATGCAAAGGAATTATTAGATAAGAATAGTTAGCTTTATTCCATATGCAAAGAATAAGTTTGAGAAAATGTCTAAATGAAATTATTTATTCAATGATGTGGTTGACGAAATAATTATGAGATTGGAATTGAATACTTAAAAAAGTTAGCGACGATTGTTGAGTGATTAATAAATACTTAAAAAGTTAGCTTATGAACGCAATAACTAGGTAAAGTTAGTTTTATGTGAAGATTAGATTTGTTTTGGTTGTGGGACTTGATCGATTTAAAATATGAAAAGTTAATTTAATTTCTTGTACTTATTTCTCTATCAACTTATTTGCAATATATTGAATTGTGAGTTTTATTGTCTTATAGGATGAGAAGCTTGTCAAAATTGATGAGTAATGCCATATTATTAGAGCCGAGACTTCCAAGCGATACTCATCGGAAGCTAACACATATTGAAGATCAAGGTGATCAAGTAAATATTATAATCATCATGTTGTCCATTCTTCATATGAAGCTAGGGATCAAATTTGTGGATTAGAAAATAATCATTTTCAAGATATTGGGATGATTATATTTTTTTCATAGTTTTGTACGGATAGATTAAGATTTCCTCTATTCATTTTCAGTACAAGCATAATTGTACTTAACACTTGTTTTGTACTTCTTACTCCATTTTGATTTAAAAGTTATAGAGATTAATTTTAAATAATAGATCTATTATATTTTTATATTGTTTTTAATTTGAAAGTGTGATGTAATACGAATAACCAGAAAAAAGAGAAAAAGATTCCTTAGCCTATAATGATTGTCTTGACAAAAATTTATTTGTGACCACAAAGATGTTTTGCCCACAAATGACTTTACCCTCAGATAATTATTTGTGACGAGAAGGATCTTATACCGACAAATATCTCTTCCTACAAAAACTTATTTGTCAGCAAAAGGATAATTTGCCTAAAACTGACCCCCCATAAATATTTATTTCTGATGGAAAGGGTCGTTTGCCTACAAATGGCTCTTTTGTCTACAAGTGGCTCTCCTTACAAAAATCGAAGAGTGACGGAAAGGATCATTTGCCTACAAGTGGCTCTCCCTATAAAAATTTATTTGTAACAAAAAGGATCTTTTGCCAAAAAATGAATTTGTGTGGAAAGTAATTAGACGACGAACTGTATTTGTCTGCAAAAGATTTGTAGGGCTAGACTTTAGCCGACGAAGTTGTTAATTTTGTCGTGTCATCCTTTTCACTACGATGATTGCCCTACAAACTTCACTACAAACTTTTTTCGTGTCGAGAGAGTTTGGTCTAAAATTTCTTACTTTTCCCCACCAAAAACTTTTGTAGCTGGCAATTTCAGATTCACTGTTAATTTTGGTCACTTCATGTTATTCAGATTCGTAATCCCAACCGATGGGCCGGGTATTCCTCAGAGAGGGGTTTGTGGTATCTCGACTGTACCCCTAATGCCGCTGGAGCATTCATTGATACAGGTTGTTGGATTAACTGAGGTGGGGGCAGATTCCCTTCCCTCCTCGTTCTGTTTTCATTAGGACACCATCTTCGCCTCTTTATCTCACCAACCTTATGGATAAAAAATGACTGGGTCGCCCTCAACTGGCTCACTGAAGCTGGCTTCGACAGATGTCACAGTGAATCCGGTGGATGTAGAGAAGGAATGGTTTGGAGCTCGAGATTTCAGGTTCGTCGGGCCTGTCTGACAATGGTGCAAATGGCTGATTCTTGTCGCCAAATCATTTTCACCGTATGGCATTACTATAGGAGCTGTCTTGTAAGGAAAGTGGTTGATCGTGATTACCGTGTCATTGGTTCACTCCGAGTTGTCGATGGCTCAGCACCTATAGTGCAAACACCGGTATGAGTAGACTGATGCTTGTGTGTGCCACGGATAAGTACGCGTCCAATTTCTTATATATAATAAGCTAAAATCGACCGAAAATTCGAATTATCAGTAGCTTACCGCCTTGGCTTTATTCGGGAAGAAGACGGTAGAGCTCTAAAAGAATAAGAAAGGAAGGATAAAAGTTCCAACTTACAAGTGCGTGGGCAGCCGGGTGCTTTTGATCAAT